>JANHGB010052075.1:0-11561 GCA_026283785.1 Coracopsis vasa | reverse complement strand
GGAGGCTGCCCCCTGCCGGCGGGGAGCGGGACTGCCCCCCTCCTGCTCCCGTTTGAAGGATCCGGGGCGGGCTCGACGTGAGGGGACCGTGTCCCTCAGGGGGTGACCGCTGCGTGATGAGGCGGCGGGGACACCCTGAAAGGCTGTGGGGAAGGGCTGAGGGCGTGAGTGAGACCCCCACGGTGCGGCCTGGAGGGGCCCAGGCTGGCCGGGGACAGCCCAGGGTGGAGCGGCCGGGCTGTACTGCCATGGAGGGTCTCGTTATCAGCCTGGGCTTCGTGTGCTGTGGTGAAATGGGCTGGGTTGTTGTCCTTGGCTGCTCTGTGTGCCTTCAAGCACACTTTCCGTGGCCCAGAACAGTGCTAATAAGGCTTTTCCGTTCGTTGCTCTGGGTCTGACAGGCCTAAATGCCGTCAAACGGCCTTGTGTGAGCAAGGGGGATTTTCAGCACACTGCAGCAGCGTGTCAGCATCCACATAGCACAGGCTGTTGTGGTCGCTGCTGGCTGCTCATGGTAATGTGGGGTAAGTAGAGCAGGTTTCTTCGGTTCTTCAGTCTGAAGGTACCTCCGACTGCCCTGATGCCTTTTACTGAATAACTAACCAAATTCAAGCTCCTTATCTTTACCTCCAGGGAGCCCCAGGACCTGGTCTAGAAGTGTCTAGGGCTCTGGGAGAAGGGCAGTAGTTGGCAGCCTCTCCAAGATCTGCCTTAGGAGATGGAAGGAGCATCCTGAAGCCAGGGCCTTCTGTCCCTCTGTCAACGTGCAAATCTTCCTTTTCCATTCTTGCCTCCTCTACCTTATTCCTACTCTTCAGAGTAATGATTCTTCCTTAGCCACCTCCTCCTCCTCCCCAGATCCTACCAAAATATGAAACATTACCACATGTGTCATACCTTCTCTGGTGGAGAGGGTGAGAGAAAGAGCAAACTGTGTGTGACAGAGGAGAGCCACATCACTTCATGCACTTCTCATGCATCAGATATGACAGTGATAGAATTGAACAGGAAGAAAACCAGAAGCTCCGGACTGGCTCGATCTGTGCCGATCTCCTTTTGTTCATTTCCTTTCCGAGATAAACAACCCCAATCATCTTGATCTCTCTTTGTAAATGAGTTTGCCATGCCCCTAATCAGCCCTTTCTGAGAAAGGCTTACTTGAACTGCAGACAGTATTCCCAGAGAGGCCACGCTAGTGATTTACATAATAGCATTATCATATTTTCCATATTATTCTCCCCTTATTCCTTCTGCATGCTAATATTTTGTGTGCGCTGGGTTGGTTTTTGGTCTTCTTTTTAAGCTGCAGCTACTCACAGAACCAGGGCTTGTGTGACATCCAGATCCCTTCCTGAGTTGCTAGAGACCATCTGGAGCTTTGTAATACTTACGTGCGATTTGTTTTCTCCTGCCTGACTTTGCACGTGCCCAGTTAAGCCTTGGCAAACGTGGTGTTGCCCATTTGCCGCATTTGTGCTTTCACTTACAGTCCTTTCTGATCTCCTCAAGAGCCCATAGCTTTGAGTCATCTCTTAAAAATGTTTGGTATATTGCTCATCTTTGTTTCCAGATCATCAGTTCATATACTGAGCTATCCAGGACCTTGGAGGCAGCACTCGCATTCCCTACCCTTCTGCCAGAATGAAAATCGATCTTTGAACCTTCCTCCCAGCTTCCTGCCTCCCCTTTGGGTTGTTGATTCACAGAGATACCTCACTCCTCACAACAAGGCTCTGTCGCCTCTGGGCAGGTGCGCCGATGAGCCCAGACACAGATCTCAAGTCTGGATCAAAACCTGTGCAGCTATGTGCAGCAAACCCCTGATGCACTTACAGACCTGATCTTCTCCTTGCTGCCCTCCCACTATGGCAGCCAAGGACTGCAGGCCTCCACAAGCTCCCCCTCCCCAGCCTGGCCCCCTTGGGTTGTGCCTGTTTTAGTGGTTTTCTTTGTTTCTCCCCCCGCAGGCTGGCCGCCAGCTACTGGGCCGCTTGCTAGCAGCTTTGTGTGTGTGTTGTGAACTCCTCCAGCCACTGCCCTAGCCCCTCTGGGGACCACTCACTGTGCCCACTTCCTGATGTGTTTCTCAACCTGGTCAGCTCCTGTGCTGACCCACCGCATGCATCCATGCTGGTGAGGACCCAGCCAGCATCCCCAAAGTCCTGCTGCCCAGATGGGATGCTGTCCCTGCTGACCTGTTTCCTGCAGAGCCCTGTTGCCTGATGGCTTCTTTGCCCATCACCCCACTGGGAATGGGGTGCTCCCATGACTCCAGCCTGTGTCTGTGCAAGAAAGGGAATTTACTTGCCCCTATGGGGTGAGGTGCAGGCAGAGAGAAGGGAACACAGCTTAGTTGTGCACCTGGAGAACAATAATGGCCTTTGTTCCCCTAAAGGGCTAAGTGATCTTGTGAAATACCAAAGGCAGCACGGGTGACAGGGCACAATAACCCATGTTGTTACCCGGGATAAGGCACAAACACATCGCTCCATCCCCTGCCTCCCTTGGAGCCTCGGGAGCTGCCACTCCTCTGCCTATGTTCTCATGCTTGCAGCCAGTTTTCCTTTTCAAGTGGCTCCTGCAATGGGCTCTGATGGCCACCGAAAGCAGCAGCCACCTCTGAGCCCAGCTTGTGGTCTCTGCCCTTGGGAGTCAAGTGCCATCCCCAGGGCTTCCTGTCACCCATTTTGCGAGGGCAGGACCATTCCAGTCGTGCCAGGGGAGGACTGGGCAGCAGGGAGATGAACATGACCTGCAGAGCAAATGGCATCTTGGAGGGGCTCTGCAGGGTCAGGAAAAAACCTGTGCTTGGAAACAGAAGTCTGGCATCTTACAGGAGCCAGAAAACAATCCCAAAACATGCGAGGGAAGATGGGTAGTGACTCACAAATGCCATCTGAGCTTGGGCTTAATACCCTTAATATCTAGTAGCAAATGGACATGGCCAGAGGCCTTTTGCCTGTCTAACTGTTAAACAGCATTGCAGCCCTATTTCTTTACTTTTTCTCAAGCAATCACGAAGAATAATGGCATTCAGGCTCCTGCTCTCCAGCTGGAATGAGCCAGGAGCGACAGAGGACCAAGGGTGGCTCAGGTAGCACCTTTCAAGGGACATTCCTGATTTACAGCCAAGACCCACATTTTAGTAACAGAGAGTAACTAGCCACACTTAGGGTGTATTTTTACCAGGGAGAAAGGAAAGGAAGGCTCCCAGCCCTGCTGCTGCTGCTGCTGAAGTGGGGCTTTTCAGCTCCCCAACCTCCAGCCCTGCAGCCCAGGTAGCTGCAAACATTGGCAGTGGTGAGCGGTCTCCTGTTCGATGCAGAGCTGCTGCCGCTGCGAGGGTCTGCACTGATGGTCACTGAGGAAGCTCAGGTTTATTACCTAACAACTTAAAATGCTGATGGGGTATTTTTGCCATTGGTCCGCGTTCACCTTCATTCTCAGCACAGCTCCTGTTTCTTCAACCAAATTTCCCTGTGGCTGGGTTTGTTAGGGACTTCTTTTATTTATTGCCCCCCCGCCCCTTCCCATTTTTCACTGTGCACCAGCTGCGTGCTGCAGGTTTCCAGAGCCATTCAGAGACGCTGTTTTTGTGAGCGCTGTTATCCTTGCAGTTTTGCATCATTCTGACAGCCTCATGGGCTTTCTGCAGCAGAAGTGTCTGCAGAGAGCTGAGAGCTTGCAGCTGGTGGCACCATTCCCCCCTGAGCAGGGGTCCACGTCCTGACCCCAGGCTTTGTGTACTCCTCCACCTGCTGCATGCTGCAGTGAAGTCCTCCCAGCATGAACATGGGATTCGGTTTGTGTAAGGGGTATCTGGACCCTCAGCATCATGTGGGCTTTGGTCCCATGTATATACATACAGCCTGAGAAGGGCAGAGCTGCTGTATCCTGCTGCTTCCCTTCTTTTTCTAGGTGCAAGCACCTATTGCATGTCTTGTCCCATTAAGTCACAGGTGCTTAGATTTATTTCTGTCCCATTTGGGGAAATCTGTCTGGTTTTGGTTCTGCAATAGTTTGACAGTCACTTCTGGGTAACAGTTTGAGTCAAATGCTTAAAAAACACTGGGAACCAAACAGAAGTGGGTAAATGTTTTCTACATTCTTTTATTTTTGTGTATGTGCCTGGTTCTTACTAAGTGTCTGAGGGGAAAAAATAAAAAAGATATGAGTGATGATTTGTTGCTCTCTCTTTGGAAAAGGTCCAGACTGTAGAACAGGGCTAAAATGCCAGGAAAGAGTTTGCTGCTTAAGGCAGGCTTATAATATTTGATTTTATATGTTCTCTGGGTAACATATTTTCTTTGAGATCCCAGAGAAGTCGTTTTAGATCTTTATTCAGCACAGCCTCGTTGGTCTTCTTCTCAGTTTTCCTTATTTTTAGAAAGGTGAAGTGTGGTTCCCAAATTAAATCGTTACTGGGATGGACTCCAGCCAAGAAGATCCACGATTCAAGCCATAAGGCACAAGAAACACAGGAGCAAAACAATGGAGTTTTATTTTGCATTTCATTTGGCAGGGTGAGGAGAGAGATGGCCTTGAAAGATTTGTATTCTTATGTAGCTCTAATGAATTTCAAAAGATGGTAATGAATATTTTCTCTTCTCACTTTGCTTGGGGAAAAAACGCACACCCAGAAACACTGGAAATGTCAGGACTGTCAGATTTTCCTTAGTTCCAAGTAAGGATTTGTGTTTGGTGCTCTCAGAGATGCTTACAGTAGCATTAGCTGAAGTGGACTGATCCTTTACTCTTTTGCTGAACGTGCTTGTCCCTGCTGCAGCTACAAAGGCAAAGCTTGCAGCAGCCCTGGCCCCAAGCCAGGCTCCTCTCACCAGTGTCCATGAGTTACATCCCTTATGTCAGCCTCTCAACTCAGTGACCTGGAGCACTTTCCTTGGATGGGACAGTTCTGCATGGCTCCTCTGAGGCTGGTTTGCCCTGCAAAGCTTGCTACAGGGTGAAGGTCTAACGCAGCCGGGGTATGAGCGTGCCCATGAGCCACAGAAACATGTGCCGGTGCCAGGAAACAAGAATATGCCTCCCTTCAACCATGGCTGTGGCCAGATCTTCTGTGACGCGGCGCCGTGGAAAGCAGGGCAGCTGGTGCCTGCAGCTGGGGGCACGTGAGTGTGAAGCCATTTGCTGGTGACGCTCTCCAGGGCTGGGGTGACTCTGTCCCTGGCTGCTCCATGGGCTCCCTGCCAGCCAGGCGGGACCTCACTGCTTCCCCAGCTGAGCCACTAAAGCAGCGAGATTTAGAAGTAATGATATTCAACTGAACTAATAATTAAAAATTAACTGTCCCTGCTAAACAGCATATTAAGCTGTGCCCTTACACTGGGAACAAGTGTATCCGAGCAACTAAAACAAACAGCCAGCAAGCCAGGCTCTTGGTATCCCCTTTCCAGCTTTCTAAAAGGTGCTGTAAGCTTATATTGAAGTCACTTAGTTTCCAAGCACCATGGTGTTTTGCAACAGCATGTCCTTTCCCTGATCAGCTAACCTGCTGCAGGCATTGATGTGGAATTAGCCAGAGCCAGCCCTTCTGGAAGCCAGACAGAGGGTCTGCCACAGGCCTGGTCCACACTGAGCACTGGTGCACTGGGCATCCCTGACATACAGTGAGAGCTTGGGAGAAACCGCTTATTCCCAGGCATGTCATGCTAGAGCATCTCTCTATGTAACACGTGTTGGGGTACTGAAACTCTGCAAAACACATGGGATTTACTTGGAATTGGATGGCTTGCACGCTCCTGGTTCAATGCGGTCTTAAGGCTCCATTTCCATAACCAGGATGCATGCACCAAGATCCCTTTTGGTGCCTTGAGGGACCCTCCAAGAGATGGTATAAAAGGCTGGTGGTGGAGCCACATGTCCCTCTCACTCAGCTGACTGTCAGCACTGAACCTGCAAGTGAGGGTCTCTACCGCAGACTGGTTTGTGGGAGATTCAACTCCTTGCTCACAGCGGAACTTTGAGCTTTCACAGCAGAAGCTTGGGCTTTCCAGGGAAAAAAGACCTGGATTCTCTCAATGCCTTTTTTTAAAACCTCGCAAGAAACTCAAGAAATGCCATTTATATTTCTTCTTAAAATAATGTAAGTGCCAGTAAAAGATTTCATGTTGGAGGCAAGAAAAATAACATGGGAGAACCTTCTAACCTAGTCAACTCTCATTTCTTAAACTGTCTTGCTGAATTATCATTGGCCTGAGCTTATATCCTTCTCTTCCTCTCTTGAAAAATTTGAAGTTCAGGCATTCTGGCAATCATCTATTTTTAGATTATCCCCTACTTGGGCACAAAAATACAGCGATCACTAAGAACATTAAAAATTCTTAATAGAAAATTTTAATTGCTAATTTTGGGTAGCATGTTTATTCCAGGCCCTTTGTTCCAGAGACAGAAGCAGCAGAAAGGTCTTAAGCAATGCACAATGCAAGTCTCTAGCTTGATGGAGACCCTTCCCCAAGAGGAGAATTGAAAACATTAGACTGATATTGAAGAAAGAAAGAAGAGGGAATGTGCTGGATCTAATGATTGTAAGGAAATAATCTATGACGTTTACAGTCACTATCTCTAAATGGGCCCAGGAATGAACCTGAACTACAAGACACTTGAAAAGGTGAAAAGTAGAAGAGCCCTCAATGGCACATGAGCTTGTGCAAGGCCCTTTCCAAAGGCACTGCTGAGGCCAGATGCTTTAGAGGATTCAGAGCAGGACCAGCCTTTGATACTGAGTAATGGGAACAGCCGAAATTACATTAGACAGGTTTAAAAATAAGGTAAAACAAGGTCACGTTCTCTCGTGCATCGTGCCCAAAGTCAGCCACCAGAGAGACGTTTCTGCAGTGGAGAGGTTTAATTTGGGGCTCCAGGGTTTCCACAGCTTTACTTGAAAAAGTGGATGCATCCAAAGGAGGGAAGATGGTCACAAGGGACCATTTCATGAGTGTTGATGCTGATTCCCACATTAACTAGCTCTTCTGAGAGCCACTTGGCAGCCATCACTTCCCGCTCATGTGCCTTTATGTGCTCATACTTGCACATTACACAGAAGATTAAGTCTGACCTGGACCCACAAAACCAGGAATCACTCCCCAGACCAGCCAGGCTTCCCCTCACAACCTCCCTCCTCAGGAGCAGAGTCCTGCCAAGGTGGGAAGCAACCTCCCTCACCCCATTTTCCAGCCCACCCGATCGGAAATAAAAGCTGCCCCCCACACACACACCCACAACATGGTTTCCTTTCATACTTTGTAAATTTTTTATTTTTTATTATTATCTCCTCCTTTTAAGCATCCCTTTAAGGGTGAAATGAAGTCCAACCATTTACAGAGAAAATGATTTCAGAATGTACATTTGATTTATCCTTACAAAAAGTCCATTATTACCTTGCTGTTTATAAATTACAGAGTGGAAAGGAGCTTTGCAGACGCTCTTATTTTTTATTTGATTTTATTTTTGGCAAGTCCACGCATTCTTTTGCCGAAGCAGGGTGTTCTGGAGCCACCTCAGGGGCAACACCACCAGCAGGCCCAGGTGGACCACAGGCTCAGAAGTGCTGCTGGACTGCCTCCAGGATGAAACTTCATCATCATCCAAACAGGAAGGAAAAAACAGTGGTTTGAATTCTCAGTCTCAGAGTATTTCACATCCCTTCTTAATCCATTATCTGTAGTCCCCAAAGCTTTAAATGTCAGTGTATTGCATTAGAAACAGCTCTCCTTTCTTGGTGCTGGATCTTAGCCCCTCCTGCCACCCCCTTACCTCCAGCTCCCCCTCTCTTTCCATAATAAGAGCAAGTTTTTCCAACGTCTTAGAAATCAGAGTGATGATTTTTTGGGAGGGGTGGAGAGAACACAATGATGGAGGGATTCAGGATCCATTTTCCCATTCACTTCCCTCCTTTCTTGCCATGGTTTGAGGTCAGTGAAGCCAGGATGAGCCATCCCTTCTCTCTTCACCACCAGTGTTCACTAATAGGACCAGGAGTGACCCTGGACACGTATCTTCACAGTGCAGAGGCATAGCAGCCACGGAGGTTGCTGGCAGGATCTGGGAGACAGGGACAGAGCCTGGGGGATATTCAGGAGGGGAAAAGACACTACCATCCCACAAGGACACACCAAGGAGGGCAGAGGGGAACAGATATCTGTTCTGCTCTGACACTCTCCCTCCACCCCAACTAGTACAATACCCAGAAGCCACAAGGTACCCTTTTTTACCTGTCAGAGACATAAGAGCAGGTTGGCCTGAGCTACTTGACAGCAAACACCTCAGGAGGACGCAGGGATCAGAGAAAGCAACAGCAAGAGTGGACTTGAGTGTGCTTTCCTTCACACCAACCACACAGGCACAAAACCATTCCATCTTTTCTGTCACTTGGGTATGGCATTAACGCGGTCCTTCAGAGGGGCAAAGACAGCCAACCTGCCCTGTTCCCTCTGCTTTAGCAACCTTACCTGCTGCAGGTCCATCAAAGCCCATGTCCTCTCCTCCACTGCAGGCAAAAGAGGAAGATGACTTCCCTGGTCCAAAGCCATGCATAGGCACACAATCCCTTTTTTTAGGTGGAAGCACAAAGAAAGGCAAGAACAGAGATGGGCAGACAGAAAGAGCAAAGCTTGGGGATGCTACACACTGCTTCATCTACTACCTGGCCCTTCTTTGCACCAGGTTGATTTGAAGGTGGAAAAGTTTTGGGGAAGAAAATCGCAGAGGCTGAAGAGAGCTGCAGGGAAAGGCTGGTGATAATAAGCACAGGGTTAGCCAGAAAAATTAGATAGAAACATTGACTGGTTTGGCCTTAAATCAAAAAGTGCTTAAATGACTCTTGAGAAACAAAAAAGAATGCATTTCATCTGTAATGCCCCTTCCTCCCACCACAACAGAAGTCTGGTTTATATTTAATTTCCTAAGAATAAAGAAGTAAGTCCAGGAGGAGGACAGGGCCAGAGTCCTGCAGAAGAGCCCCAGCATTGCTATTCCAGCAGGACCTTCTCCTCCTGCCCAAGGGGGCAGAAGGGAGAAGCAATTCAGAGGGAAAGATGGAGAATGATGGAGAAAATAATGGAGGAGAGGCGAGAGAAGGCAGCAGGCTGTAGTTCAAGAACAGGAGATGCAGATATTGCAGGCGTGGGCTCATCTGGAACTCCCAAGATACCTCAGCAACAAAACAGTGACGTGCAGTGCACTAAAAATCCACAAGGACGCTTATTAATGGGAAGGGCTGGTATCAGAGGAGAGGCTGCTCCCACTATAGAAGAAAACAAGGTGCAGCCCCAGCACACATGCACTTTAGCCCCTGCTTCACGGGGCTCTGGTGCTGCCAAAACACCCATGAACTGCCTTGTCTTTTGCTGTCAGCAAGGCCTGCCATTGGGCTTGTGTTGTTGTCACTTAGATAAAGCAAAGCCAAAGGTCTAAGAGCAGACCTCAGGCTCTTCTGCAAGAGCGAAAATGAGAAACAGCTCCTTCCTTCCATACTTTTCTGCTACTGAATCCCGTGAGCTAACACACACCTGCTCTCCTCTGGCTGCCCCTGGGGAAAGCACGTTCCCCTTGTGCTGCAGCCTCAGTGCTGCTGCTCTCATCTTGCTCAATGTAGGCTCCTCCTTTGCCAGCTTGGTCCCCATTTCTCTATCATTTCTCTACACTAAACACCTCCACACAGCTGCTTGGCACAAGGACCCCATGATTCTGAAAGACTCCCTCCTGGATGCATCAACAAATCTGGACTTAGAAGAGCCACAGCTTCCCCTTGGGGAAAGAGCATTCTGCCTTCCAAAGCTGCCCTCCACTCAGTTCCCAAAGGAGCTTTTCTACCTGTGGGGAAGACACAGGATGAACAACAACAGAAAGAGGATCTTTTTCGTCTAAGCAGGCATTATAGCACATGAGATGTGGAAAGACCTAAGATATGCTTCATCTCAGTTTGATCAGAAAAAGATGTTCATCTTCATTCTGCTCCAGTCTCGGTCTTATTTGGCAATCAAGTTATTTTTGTTGATGCTTTTCACTGCTCTAAAGATGGGAATAGGAAGGAAAAAGAGAAAGATACAAAGACAGGAATTAGGCACAAGGGTGGGAATGGGCTGGACAACACAGGAATGTGGAGCCCTGATGGGGTGAGTTAACAGCAATGGAAACCCTCCTGCTTCAGCACAGCTGGCCTGATTTCAGGGTCACTCCTCCTTATGCCAACATTTTCCTCCTCCTCCTCCTCTGATCCCCACTTCTCTGCTTGGAACATGAGCTAGTCTTTCCACTGCAAGGCTAATAGAGCAAGTTCATCATGTTTGTCACCCTCTGCCTGCTACAGCCCAGGCACTGGGCACCCTGTCAAGCCATCTGCTAGGGAAGGGTGGTAAGGGTGGAGACATAGATCTGCCTCCTCAATGAGCTGAATCAGTTCAATACGATGCCAGGCCAGATCCTGACTGTATCCATCACTGTCAAACACTAGATAGACATCCCCGCTCCTCCGCATGGTCTTGTCTGCATGGCACAGGCTGCACACGCTGTCTGGATAGCATCATGGTCCCAGAACAGTCTCTTGGCCTAGGGTGAGTCTGCCCACGGTTCCATGAGCTCCCTCACACCTGTACAGCAGACAGATGGATCCAGTGCCTTGGCAGGCTTTGTGTTTCCCCACAGCAGCCATTGCTGACTCAGAGCTTTGCCCTTCTCCTCTCCCTTTTACCCCACAGCAAGAAGGAACAGCCAACACATGTAAGCACCAATCCTGCAGCAGGCACAGCCCACAAGACTGCAGAGGCAGCCAAAGAGGCACACAACAGTCCCATGTGTTTTAGCACTGCTCTGCTATGAATTCCCCAAAAATTCATCCATGCCAAGATGGAGATTGCAGCTCCCAGATCCCCCCATTTTCTAAAAGCACGCATACCCAAGCCCAACTCTGTCCCCTTCCCTTTCAGTACTGCTAACGAATGCCCACGTGCACACCAAACCCATGCATGTTAGCACTCATGCACATAGGAAACCATGCACTTGTAAACATACACTCCCACTGTCTGATTAATTCCCCTGCAGCTTATCCCAGACCCAGCACGTACTGCAGGGAAGATGCTTCAGCTCCCGTGGGCCAAGCCAGCGCGGTGCTGTTGGGGCAGGGGTGAAAAAGGAGTAAAAGAAAAAAAAATCAATAATAATTAAAAAAAAAAAATAAAAAAAAATCATCTTTTCCTCTGCGTCCTGTCTGCCTGCTCCAGGACTGGCAGAGCATCAGGGCAAGACAGAGCCCAGGACAGATGCATTGAGCCTGTGGGAAGAGGCTGCGTCTTGGGGAGAACTGCTTGGAAGCAAAGGATTTCCCTTCTCCAAAATACTCTTTGAACACGGAGGTATACAAAAAATAAACGCATACTGAGATGCTTTTGCACATTCACTCATCCAAAAAATGCCTGTGACACACATCTGCACACGTGACCACTCGCATCGGTTTGTGCCTGCTGACTCACATGCTCACTGAATAGCTCAAGCTCGCATCTGTGCTTGCTCCAATCCACAAAGGACAAGGGTGGACAGGAGCAGCT
>JANHGB010052072.1:38469-58392 GCA_026283785.1 Coracopsis vasa | reverse complement strand
AACACCCCCCCCCCAAAAAAAGACTCCTGAAACTGAGTGGGTCCCTTTGGGCAAATATATAAATGGAGAGCTAAGAAGACACAGTCGTAGAATTACTTTTAATATAGCTCAAAGATTATTTTGAAGCATAGATACAATGAAATTGGTTATTTAAGAATCAGGTAATGCTTTATGATTAAATCTGTGCCTCTACACACCAAATATGACCATTTCATTCTAGTTTCTTTTTTCTCTAGGAAACAGCCATGGGAAATCCTAAATTCTCTTTCCCTGCATAAATAATGTATTTGCAAAATGTAATATGCTATGTACAAAGCATTTAACATGCATGATATGATACCAGAAGTTTGCTCTTAAATTCTGACAGCAGAGATGTATTTCGAGAGCCTTCATATAAATATCAGCTGGTGATAATACTGATAGATTTTTATTTTTTCTTTTACTTGATGGTTACTGATGAAAATCCCCTAAGATCAGATGTGGCTGGCTCTGGAACCCTTTTTGCTATGTTGGGGAAGACTCCAGATATTCACTAGCATAAGTCAAACATTTGTTGGGTAGCATCTGTAAAAAAGGGGGTTTTTGCATCTATCTCCTTCTCAACATTAACATAAATCAGTATTTTTCAGTGTTGCTTGGTGTGCGTTACCAGCTATTGTTTACAAGTTTAAGATTACCTCAAACCCAGTGTTAACATATACTTTTAACAGCATACATGCAATAAAAGCAATGATATGAAATAAGATCTCAAAGTCCCTGTAAGATTGCTCTAGACATAAAGATGAAAAGTAAATTGAAACTTCTGAAGTCTTAAAGCTGTAATGAATTTCTTTTTAAAGCTGAGGGTTGTTTGCTTGCTTGTTTGTTTGTTTCAAAATAACAAATTGTCCATGCATACTACCTTAAGCTCATTTGTATTTCTAGATTTCTAGTTTTCAGATTAAAAATAGACTATATTGATCTCTAAATATAATAATTGCTGCATTCACTGGTTTGAGACAATTTTATTTACTGTTATAATTTCTCCATAACTTGAATACAATACAAGCTAAGTATTAGCTAATCATGGCTAATAATTTATTTAGGACAACTTTCTGTAAAGAACATGATTCAAGATCTGGAAAATCCCCCTCACAGACCCTGTCTCCTTCAGATTTTTTGGACAAATTGATGGGAAGGACATCGGGTTATGATGCTAGAATCAGACCAAATTTTAAAGGTAAGTTTTTTAAGACTTCCAATTAATTAATCTATTACATTTTGGGCAAATTATAGGTTTGAGGGGTTTACTTCTGGGTTCTAATTCTCTTTCCAATAACTTCAGTTTTCCAGTGTGATAGTGGAGATCGGCTAATCCATGACAAGGACTAGGAGAGCAGTGTAGGTGATATGGGTCCAGAGCTTGAAAAATCTCTTTTCATGTGACAGTAATGTTTAGCTGTCAGGGGATGCTTCTGAAGATTCTGCCAATTCCATGTAGTAAATAGAATTCTAGTTCCACACTAAAAACATTGAGATAACTTGTTTCTGAAATTTTTATCTGTGAAGACAATATCTTTAACTCTTCCATGCTAAATTGTCATGTTCTTTATAGCAGTGTCTGAAGAAAAGGTCTATGCTTTCATTCAACTTGAAGAAAGTAAAACCTCTTTCTCCAAAGTAGGGAAATAGGCCTCAAGGCATGCACACAGAAAATTTTATCCTATGAATGCTGACTGAATGATAATAACCAATTTCTCAGCATCCCTACAAAATATAAAAATAATATTTTGTTTTTCACTTCCATAACTCCCCCTTTTTCTTCCAAAATTTGTGCTGAGCTGTGGAGAGTCACCACTATTCCAGCACAAAGAAGGCTGTGGACTGGAGACTTCTTTTGCAACCATTACTATTCACAGCAAGTTTTCCTTGCTGTAGTCTTGTAAATCTCTATGGAAGTGAGCACAGAATGAGTTACGGCTGTCAGTGAAAGGAATTGAGAAAGAAGTTTTCATTGCAAACATTTTAACATATCTGGAAAGCTCTGTAAATCTGTGAAACTGGCTCTTCTATGCCAATTTTAAGCTTAGAATGTGGTTTTATTTTGAAAACTGATAAAATGCTTCCTTAACAAATCTGATGCCAGTGTACATTTGCACTCTTATCTCTCAGCTTTGGTCACCAAAATGAATGTTTTCCAGTACTGAGCCATGTTAGCAGTGCTGTGAAAGTTGATAACAACTGGAAAAAACCCGTCATTTCTTAGCCAGTGAATGAACTGTTAGGAAAGAAGCTCGCATGTCAATTAGAAAAGTGCTTAATTAAATTTAGATCAAACATTAGTTTCTTCTCTCTGTTCCACATGTGCAAATTACAAGATTTGGAACAAAGTGCCTGTTTTGGCTGCTTGCTTATTGAGTTCCCAAACTGGAGTCCACATTAGCTTGTAGTAACTAAGCAAGCATTAGGCCTTCATATTCATTTTGTGCATTTACATGTATATTAATGAAGTTTTAGAGAATGCAAATAAAGGCAGAAATTCCTTGAATTGAACAAGGTAGCAATCATTAAAAACTTATTCCTGTCTTGACATGAAAGGGGCACTAAAACAAGACTTCCACTTCATCTGCTGTAGCTCAGATTAAATCAGGAATCGTAGCAGTCCCTGTAGATAGAACAACTTAAAGACCGCACTTTATTGCTCCCCAGTACGTGCCTAAAGCCGTTTCATGAAAAACACAGGAGGAAACAGATTCAAAGCTTTGCTGTTAGGATATTCATGCAGGTAGAGCAGGTATGGTGTGCACGATGTTATGTGGTGCATGCTGAACTGTTTGACAGGCATTGCCGCTCTGCAGGTCTCACAGTTTCTTTGTGTTCCCAAAGTGAAGCTGCTCCTGATGACACCTATGAACGCCTAATGGCAAAGAATATGCTGTTTCTTATTTTTGATTTATTTTTTTTATTGTCACTTTGCAGAGCAGTGCAGTACTTTGCAGCAGTGTGAAGTGACAAACACATCTTCAGTGTTTTTTCCTAACTTCACACCTCTGAGCTCTTGCATAAGTCTCAGTCTTCTGGGGAGGGGTCTGAAAGGTTTTCTCGTTCTTTGCTATGTTCCCTTGAAGGGTATTTTATATCTCAGAGTTCAGAACTAGAGAGTTAAGTCATGCAGTTTTGAACTTCGCATCACCCATAAAAACCTTGTCAGCTGATAGTAATTTTTAATTAGCTGTTATGATGCACACCCACGTTCTAGTTGCCCAAGTCTTGGTAACTTTTAAAGAAATTGAAACTACTTTTTTGCTGTATATTGTATATTTATTCTTTTTAAAGAATAAGAAGTACAGCAGCAAAGAGGATAAAATAAATCTGTCTTGCATGGAGTTAAGTATTCTAAAGTTTTTTTGTACTGAGTTTTATTGTGACCATAATACAAATTGTTTCAGTTTCTAACATTCATCAATCAATTTGTGATCTTTTTGGGGATATAGGGTATTGTACAATACTGATAGTATAAATCATATAAATGGATGGATGTATGAAATGTGGAATAATTACCTAATTTATAACACTTTTTGTGTTTTAAGGCAAGAACTTTTAACAACAAAAGAGCTCCACAGGAACAATGGTTTAAATTAGGGATCTGCTATGTGGTTTTGCGTGTAGTCTGGGGCTAATATTTAGTTTCTACATTTCACAAAAGACATGTATCAACATAGTTGTGCCATTGCTCATGCATTTATCTAGCTTTTTCTGCTTTAGACCAGTTACATAGACTTCTCTGAGCTCACTGTAGGCATTTAAAAGTATCAGAAAAGTCTGATTTCATGGAAAGGCGACTAGGTAGAACCCATACCACTGACTATACAATAATGAAATATACTTTTATGACTAGTCTGAATTACTGGAAAACTACAGCTATTTGATTGATTTGTGGACTAAAGGCTACACATTCTAAAAAGAGAGGAAAATGCTACTTACTGGAACAAGGTGTTTTATCCAGATAAAGCATTTCATCATTAGTTATTGCTTTTCCCTAACTTGCTCTTGCAAATCAGAAAATTCAAGAAGATTGTGGGAGAGCAACAGGTGAATATATGAAAGTTCAAACATCAGCAACAGTTTGTTTTGTTGGGCTTTGGTTTTTTGGGGGGTTTTGTTTGTTTGTTTGTTTGTTTTTCAAATAAAAGTACTGTATACTGAAATATACTGAAAGATCCTTTCTTTTTTGTATCTTTCTGTCTTACACAATCATTTGAAAGCAGAGGACTGGATTTCTGGCTCTCCACATACCAAGCAGTCAGATACAAAATGACCAGGCACTGAGAGGGACTGCCCCCCTGATGAGCAGCCACAGAGAAGTGCCAGAGTGACAGCTCTCAAAATTGCCTTTCTTTAACCACTGTGAGATACTTAATGCACATTTTTTCATCTTACACTTACCACTTATTGAATCTGAGTAGGCTAATAATTTGTGTAAGAACACAGAGGGGAATATTTTTAAATGTAAATATGAAGACTGCAGTCTAATACTACTTGAAATCCCTGAGAGTCTTTCTGTTGACAGCAAATATGCGCTCGTGGTCATACGAGCTGCTTTGATGCTTTTTCTTCAGTTATAACATCAGTTGAGCAAGATTTCTGTAAAACAATAAAACATGAAACCTGCATGATGTACTTTTTACCTGATTATTATCAATGTTATAACTTTTTTAGTGGTAAAAACCAACAGCAACAAATCAGAGTGATGTCTTTTAATTTCTCCACTGCTTATTTTGCTTTCCTCAAGAAAACTAGAAATAGTCATGTAAGGCACCTGTGCTATAAAACTAGCCAGGAATGTGCTTTCTCATTGGTAGAAACCAGAGATGGTGAAGTGGTATCTCAGATTAGTGTATGTTCAGTTCAGGCTCCCTCAAGAGCACTGTGTGTAATGCCATGATACAAGAGATCAATCTGCAACTTAATCACAACATGAGATGTGGGGCTAATCGAAAGTCAGCTTGAATTTAAAATTTCCTAGCAGATGTTGACCTTCAGAGGTTACTAAATTATTTCCACTTTTTAACACCTTCATCTTCTAAACCCACTTAAAATCTAAACATAAGCCAGAACTTACCAGATAGAGAAAACTTTCTCTATAGGCACTACTGCATTCTTTATGCCAAATACTTTATGTAGTAGACTGGCTGTCATGCAGTGAGTGGAGAGAACTGGAGTTTGTCACCAAAAGCTCAAGAAGCTTATTATCTCTGGTATGAAAAAAGTTTGCAATGAAGACGATAGTGATTTTCTCCTGTATTGAATTTTCATTCTATGTTTTAAGTGCTTTCTTTCACACTAAGTCATTTGCTAAGGAATATTCTGATTTTTATGGAGTTAACTGGAGATGTGAAGCAACACTGCCGATTAATGTTACTCTCATCACTGGATGGTGCAATGCAGTGTGAATTAGCTTGCTCAAAAGCTGCTGTTTCTGAACTCAGAGAAGACTTGTTAGAGAGTTGCAGTTTGGGGGTGTAGTGGCTGTAGTTGTAAAAGATTAGTCTGTAATTAGAGCAGTGCAATGTCATTTTCATGCCGAGTCAGTGGGTTTATATCTGAATAATAAACACGTGGACTAAGTAATTTACTGAAAATTAGCTTGACAACTGTCACAGGAAATGGCTTATATGCTTTAATACCTTAACTCCTTGGCAGCAAGGGTCAGTTTTTCCATATGTTCAAGCTCATTGTTTGCTTATTTGGCCCCTGAGTTGACCAGTAATGAAATCCTTAAAAAAGCATGAATGGAAACCAGTGAATGACATTTAAGGGTCAAATTACTAGCATCAGGCTTAATAAATAAAAGCAGCTTCTATGTACATGATGAGAAGAGGAACTGTCCACAGAAGCTGACCTTAATCTAGATGTGATACTTCACAATAAAACCTGTTAGAAAAACAACCTGTAAAACATATAGAAGTTGAAAAGCATACCAAAGATAGGTTGTGGGACTGCAGTGATCCATTCTCCAGTGGTTAATAACCTTCTTAAAGCCAGACTTTCTAACAACTTCTGAACATGAAGTCAAATGCAGGGAGTATACTGTACTGGGCTATTTTCCACACAGTTCAAAGGCTCAAAGGACCATATCCAATGCAGACTCAAATCCAATTCAGGCATGATGGTATGTAGTAAAGAAGTGCATGCTGTTGGTGCATTCTCATTGTAGGGCATGGGCTAAAGGTTCATTGTAGGAGAAGGGAGACTACCTGGACAGTTTTTCAAGGCCATTGCACTCCCTAAATACAGGTTGCTTGGAATGTGCAAGCATCCATTATTTGAAAGGTGTGCTTCTGGTTTATTTTCTGCCTTGAAACACATCTACAACTTTACACTGTTTTCACATGAAGTTGTGTATTGCACATCTCACTACACAGTTAGATGCTGCATGAGGATCTTTTCTAACAGGATATTGGGTTTGTTTGGTTCTACTTCATTTTTCTTCAACAGCAAAGATGTAGCTAAGGAAATGATGTTCAGTCCTTGCCCTAGGTATGGACTTTTTCATGCAGAAACCTTTTCACCTCAATTATGCAAGGATCCTTTAAACTGTTTTTCTTTTAAAATTGTTCATAAAGAGGGATGTGGAACTTGTGCTTCTCCCTCTCTTTCTTTAATTTCATGTTCTTTCCTAGAACATGAGTAGGCTAGGGAAATTGCATGGCTAGTTAGGTTGTGTCTAGACTTCTAGACAAATGAGGCTAGACAGCAAGATCAAGCAGCCCCCCTGATTATCTACACTGCTTAGCTGTTTTCTCATTCCCTGAATCCCTTTCTGAGCTTCCTGCAGCCAGCTCCCTCCAAAGCAAGTCAGAAAGGCTGTGAGCACGTAGCAGCGTAAGGCACAATCTAACCAATGCTGCTTGGCATCCAAGCTGAGGAACTGTCCTGGTCTTCTTTTATATTTAAAAGGTTAGCCACAGTTACCTTTATCGTATTGGTATGTTGCCTTTCTTGCAGAACCAATGATTTAATGAAGAGATATCAATGGATTTGGCTGTTGTCATGGAATACTGCTGTGCTGCTGCATAAACTGTCAAGAGAATTTATGAAAAACAAATGTCAAAGCAGAGCCAAAGACCTTTGATATCAAAGCAGGAGACACTATTGTTTTTATCATGTTCTAATTTAATCGAGGGGTTTTTATCACATCCAGTGTCATGTTTAGATTTAAATTTTCTATACAGCTGAAGCCAATGCCTTTGGGTCACTCATTAAGCATCTTGTGTTTTGGAAAACATGAAATTTAAATATAGAATATATAAAAGCATGTACACTTAATTTACCAAAAATGTACACATATTTAAACTGCAAATCTATTACATACAGTGCTACAGTAACTAGGAATATGTATACATAAAAGAGAAATAAGCAGTTTTATTAGGCAGATACATTTATTTATTTTTTTCCCTCTGGAAATATGAATATAAATCCCTGATTAAGGCAATAAAAAATGTATGTTTGATGGTTCAACTTCAAAATATGCATTTCATAGTCTTTCACAGAAATGAGTAATTTTTACAGTCTGCAAAGAGCTCCCCTAAATGATGCAGACAGGGCAGTACAGGGTCTGGCACAGCTCTAAGATTAAGAGCGCACAATGTCTGGCATAAATAGTGACCTGACAATGTTACAAAGCCCAAGTCCATAGTTTAAATTCAAAATTTACAGAAATATAAAAGATCTGATTCTGGAAACCATGCGAGATCTGAGGAGTATGGTTCATGACAGAAAAGTGCCATTCATCAAGTATTCTGTTACTTATGAGGGATAAATTAGAGCAGCCTAGTGGCTTATCTGAGCTGTGCCAGCTACCAGCAACCATCAAGTGTTGGAAGAGCATTAAAACACATTGATTGTTCCTTATGCCTCAGCTACATGGCAGCAGCTGGGAAGGATGGGAGCATAAAGATTTCATGAACCAATAAAAGATGGAAGCCTTTAAAACTGGACTTAGGTGAAATATAAATCCACAAACAAACAAACAATCCCCCCTGGAATTACCAACTTACCTACTCTGTAACACTGGCAGTGCATTACTGTTTTTCCTCAGATTCTCTTGGTTCTGCTCCTGAGTGTGCCCAGAATTGCTGCAGGCTGCCTCAGCACTCACATCCCTCCTAAGCCAAATCCAGGCTGTTTGATTGGAACCAGATAATCTTAAGGTCTTTTCCAGCCCTAACTATTCTGTGATTCTATGATTTTATGATTCTATGGTGAGCACTGTTCCACCTCCATTTCCCTGTATGGAACAGGTATCTCAGAGCCTGCTTTATATTTGCTCCCCAGGAAAGGGATTCCTCTATCTCAGGTTGGATCAGTGAGCACTTAAAAATCTCACAAATACAAAACAGTGTCTATGGGTGGCCCGCCTTCCTCTACAATACACAGAAGACTTCTGGTCATTTCCCCTCAGCTTGAAAGGTTCTGCATCTGATCCAAAGGACTATAAATGATTCTGTGTGGCCCATTTTGCAGCATTATGATTAATGGAGTAAATGTTATTCCATTTTCCAGGAAACCCACGGCCTAGGAGGTGCAAGTTTGTATCCCTTCAATCTGAGGGAGGCACAGAAGTCCTAGAAAGGACTCTTTCTACATGAAATGTCTCAATGTTTTATTATTGCCTGCAAAACTGGCTGTATTTTAGATGGAAAAACTGATATTCTTGACTGATTTTTCAAAGTAAGGTTGTACATTTTGACTTGGTGGAGAATGGTCTGAGTAGTGGCTTTTGAATGAGGTGCCTCAACCTTGCTGAGAAGCAAGGTTTCAGAAGGGCTCTCAAAGAGCCCATTGTAAATTATTTGCTCTCTGCAAGTGGTACCACACTGTGCTAAAGCATTTCCTATGCCCATGGACTCTATAGGGCCCTTAGGGCTCCTTCTGTGGTGGTGCACATCAAAGTATCAGACGTAACAACTCCTACCTGTCATGGGACAAATATTCTTTTGGCTATAGCAAATAGTGGGCTGCTGCACAGTAGCAGCGCGATATTCTTCTCCAAAAGCTGATAACCCCTACCTGGGTGTTTCTGTGCCTCCAAAGCCCAGGACTGCATAGAAGCAGCTGGGCACATTTGTGACTGAATTTCCATCTAAAATACAGCCAGTTTGAAGGTACTTTGCCTTAAAGAATGGAAACTGGTACTAAATTGATACATGCTGCATGAACAAATTCAGTCTTTTTCCATTCCAAGAACACCACTATGAGTTATCTCCTTTGCTTTTGTACTTGGGAAATATAGTTGAGAAGAGGTTAAATGCTTTCCTTAAACCCGTATAGTTAAGTCAGGGAAAAGCTAAGATTAAAATTTAGCAGATCAATACTCATTATGTTAGGCTGCCTCTAATGACTATATTCCCAATGTGTGCTCTCTATGTCTTTGTCTTAGGCTATAAAACTGTCTTATCAGGATTAATCTTTCTTCTTTTTCTGTTTACTGTGTCTAATAAAGAAATAGTCCTAAATAAAATATAAAATAACAGTAACACATTGGCCGGAATACTGCTATAAATTCTCACACTGTAATTTAAAGCAGTTGTTGAAAAGATGCATGTAATTTACATGCATGGGGCCAAATCAGGAGCATATGTAAAAAATCCTTCTTTGCTATAGCTGAATGTAGCCTGTCGCCTGTTGCATAAATACATGTACGTACTCTCCCCCATGCCAAACTAAAATGAAGATGTGGCCACTCCACATGAGAGTTTCAGAATGCAGTAATTTTCCATTCCAGACAGTGATATCCCATCCGATGGAGAAGTCTTAGATGTAAAAAGTCTTTGGTCAGTCTGGTTATAGGAGCCATCCTAAAAATAAGCATCTGAGAAAAATTTTCAGCTCTTTGGCTCTATACTTCTGAGAATAATTTTGCAGCTCTTTGGCTCCATACCCCTGAGAATGTTGGTTTTGTCACACTTCTGTGGTGTGTTTTGTGTGAGGTAAAGCACACATAATCTGTTAAAAACAGATTTTAACTTTTTTTTTTAATAAAATAAAACATTTTACTTATCAAAATTAAAAAATAATTAAGGAAAAATTTAATTCAAGCCAGTAAGCTCGTCAGTGCGTATATAGTCTCATTTGGATGACTTTGTAGAAGACTCCTACTCAGCATAGCTATTGGTAGTAGAAACCAGAAAAAGACCAGATGCCCTGACCCTGCAACAGGTTTAATGTCAGCAGAGCTCTAAGCCTATGTGAAAGCCATTTGATGCTTCTCACAGCAATGCAGTGAACATCCTCCATCATAAAGCCGATTTGGTATTGATAAAAAGTAAGCTAGTCACTTTATAAGCTGCTTACTTTCTAGGCTGGTGAAGAGTTCTCATTGTATCTCCCATTCTTCCAGACATTTTATATGTAGGAAGAACTGATGACTGAAAAAAATCCTGGTGAAAGACACCCAAGAAGTGCCTTAAGGATGTCTTGCAGTTGCAAGACAGATCCTTTTTGGTATTCAGGATGTGGGAGACCATTAAGGAGGTTCCAAAGGAAGGGGGGATGTGTGAATGGGAGGGATAGGAGGCTGGGAGAAACATGCAACAGATCAGATGATAGGAGCGCTGAAGCTGAGAGGCAGGAGGGAGGAATTAATTTCAAAGTAATATTCTGCACAGATTACATGGAAAAGGAGGCAAAAAATGAAGAAGTTTTGAAATAAAAAGAAAATTTTATTTTATTAGTGCTAGATGTAGTGGGATCTGACCACTTGCAGATTTCCATCTATACCAGCTCCTGATCATTTCTGTTGCCATTTATCCCTATGCCTGAGCTATCCCATTTGTCTAAATTCCATCATTCATCTGTGTCTCATATATCATTTGGTGTATAATTCCCTAGCAGCCATAAATCAATGTCTGCTCATAATTTTAGTCATCCAAACTGCTCTGTTTCTCAAAGTCTTGTGTAGGCCTTCAAACAGTTAAAACAAGGAGCATTATGGAGAGATTAAAGGAAAAGCTGGCAGAACTGTGAAATCCAGTGAATATGTGAGGCTCAAATGAACAAAATAAAGGAGTTAAAATCGATTCTGAGACCTTTCTGTGGACATGTGCTTGAGACTGTACCTACTGACGTTTATAACTGAGCTTTCAAAAGTTCCTGCAATGCAATATCAGAATCACAGAGAAAAAAACAAAGAAATATTTTTTAAAAAGCAAAAAAATTCTAATTGGTTTTGGCTTTTTAAAAGTAAACACTTTGAGGTATGCTGAGCAGAGTGCAGCTGTTCATTATGACTGAAAATAGAAACCTAGACTGATTTACAGCATTTCAATATCTTTATTAATACTTCTCTTTTTCACTAAGTAGACTTTCCCTCCTGCCTTCTCTTTGCAGTGAAAATCTTTTATCTTGTAGTTCCATGCAGTCCATTAGATGAGTTGGCTACACTGACTTTGTAAAATATTATTAAAAGTAAGATTACTTAGGAGGAGTTTAACTGACTCTACACTGGAGTGCAAATTGCAAATTTCATTACTAGACATGTAATACCATCTTTTATTTAACCACATTTGGGAATGTCCCAGGTCTCTGCACACATGCAGTTCACACACCGATCAGCAGTGAAGAGATCTCTCTCTATTAGTGCAAAGCAACCAAGCAGTTTCTCAGAGTAAGGTGCGAGGAGGATCTCTGCTACTTGCTCCCGGTGGGGCTGAGACCCTCTGCCTTTCCATTTGCTCACTTCAGTGAGCACTGTTTTGTGATAAGAAGTCGGTGCCTGGATCTTTTTATGCCATAAGAAAAGCAACCAATTCAATTTTCCCTAAATACAACCCATTGCTCTATTGCACTGGAGGAAGGAAGACTTCAGAAAGACATGCTTTGCATTGATGTGCTTGTTATGACTTGGAATGGAAAGATTTGAAAGAAGAGTGGAGGGTTCAGAGATAAAAACCAAAGTTTGATGGACATATGAAGAGTTAAAGCATTTATTTGAATATTTTCAAAGTTGACATAAGTAGTAATCAACTTTGCATTGTAGGCTTGTAGTTCCAACAGGAAGTTTCCGGATGTAAGTTTTGTGATTCACTGGTTTTTAGATTTACTCCCACAGACTAATTTGCACATGGAAGGCTTTAGCTCTGGGACTGGCTGCACTCAGTCACAAGTACGGCTGAAGCTTGTGTAGAAATATCTGAGTTAGCTTTCAAGTAATTTGCTCAGAGGTGCTCTGTGCCACACCGACATGATAAAGAGCTCAGCACAAGCTATAATGCCTGAGGTTAATGGCCTCCAGTGAATTCCAGCCTGCCATGGCTACACCAGTAGCAGCCCTCAAACTACCTACGTGAAAGCCAGCTCCAGCACATTTGTACAATTCATTGTGACTGCTATATATATCCGATAGCTATATATTCTTTGTAGACTAGCTCAGGTTAGCCGGGTAAATCAGGAGCATGTCAACTGTTTAAAGGGCTTTTCATTCTGCCGTAAAATAAAATAGTGTCTGAAAATTGTTCTTGTGCACTGTCTATTAGATAACCTATGTGAAAATATCCCACTGAACCCCGGAGCTGACAGTAATATATGTTTCTGTTATCAGCCTCAGCAGAAAGAGTCAGGGAAGAATGAACAGATCATAGACTATCCTGTAATGCCAACTGCAGAACTGAAGAGGTTTTGTAGTGTGAGACTTACCTTCCTCTTCCAGAGCTGGGTCTCTGGACAAAGGCTTTCACTGAATGTGAAACTTGCCAATCCAAGAATTTTCACAAGCGCTTCAAAAGCACGAAAAAAAATACATCTTAGCAGGGATTCTCCTTCTGTGAAAAGTTGATAGGATTTCACTGGCATGACTCTCATTACATTCAGCAATAGTCCCGCAGCTGAAAACTCACATGCCACTTCTGAAATTGATTACGCACTGTTTGACCTCAGACTATGTCAATGTATACATATTGATGGCTTGTATACATATACAATGTATACACATTGATGGCTTTAGCTGTACTTACTCCAGAGGAATTTTCTTTCTGTGACTCATACTGTAATCACCTGGATCTGACAATCACTGGAGTATTTGTCTTGTGAGGCCTTGGTGGCATTTTGCTGAAGAAGAGCTTTCAGGTTTAGAATGTTGTATGCCCTTTTTATATCCAGGTCACATCATAAGGCCATGGTTTTGTCAGACGTTTTCTGAAGTTAACCAAGTGAAGGGAAACAGCTTAAATCTTGATGTAAGAGAAGAGTTCTCTTTAGGACAATTTGTTTCTTTATATTTGTGTGTGTGCCTGCAAGTGCATGTCTGGAAATAGGCACCTGAAACTAGGGAAAAATTGTACTTTCTCTGGAATGCTTTCCTGCAGATTCTGTTAAGCCCTGCCCCTATCTCTCAGCTGCTTTGGGTAGGTCATGTTGTGTCTCCTCCAGTCTGTAATCAGAATTGTCATAAGAGGTGTTGCTCACATATATTCCTTAGATACTTGGTAGTATTTGGGCTCAGTGATACCAGTGGGAGACAGTCCTAAAGAGGATTTAGACACCTAAATGTCTCTGCAGGTCTTGCTCTGGCTCTGTAAGTGCCTTTGTGGTTCTTAGTCTTATTCTGTTGATAATAAATGTATATTGATGTCACAGAATATGGTTCTGAGTCTCATGTATAACAGCAAGCACCCAAAACTGTTTCCACATTCCCATCAGCAGATATGACATTCTCAGCAAGCTAAGTTGCTATATATGACAGATGAACTTTCAGAGGATGTTGGTTTTAGCTTGATGAAGCAGAGCAATAATTTTCTTATTTGATTTTTCAAGCAAATTGCATAAATGCAATGTACCATACAATTACTGTATTTCACAGGTTCCTGAAATCTGTGCCTTTCTGGGTTTTCTTTGTTTGGTTGGTTTTGTTTTGTTTTGTTTTTTTTCATTTGGAGTTCTCTTTTTTTTTTTTTTCTGTTTGTTTAGTAGATAAAATTGTCATAAATGAATAACAAAAGTGACATAAGCATAATAATTTCTGGGGTACATTGGGTTGTGGCAAGTGCTTCCAAAGAAGAAGGAATTCTCAGTTTACCGGTCATGATTATACTTGGGGAGTCAGGGTGAGTGCATACTCTACAGGAATCCCACAGAAAGACAACCTCATAAATGAAAGGCATCACTCCCCAACAAGAAATGTCACCTTGATTTTTAAGCCTTAGGATAACTATGTTTTCCTGCTGTCATTAATTTTGCCTCCTGTGACTGATTCCCTTGATGTTAACATTCTAATGAGATGATTCTGCTGAAATGGAGGAAAACATTGTTTTTTCCCGAAAGCAGAGCAATAAGGAAAGAGAAAAAGCTTACCTAGGTACTTGCAATAAAGACTACCTATGGTCTACCTTCTGCTTTCTTATTAGAAGCTCAAGCTTGTTAAATCATGTGAATTTTCTCATCAGGGGTTGGACTATGAATTATACAGATCCTTGAAAACAAGTGTGCAAGCTGAACTGCTTCTGGAGTAGCTACAGGATCCCCGTGTCTCAGAGGAATTTTTGTAGCACATCAAAGCTACCTTTCTCTCCTTGGCACAATATCCATGGGCCCTGACCACAAGGTTGGCTGAACTGCCTTTGATAGCACTTCTGCAGTCCTTACCCTGCCTGCCATACTCTGAGCAGCGATGAAGGTAGACAAGCCACTTGTTCTTGTCTAATGACCATGCCATCTGAGGTGTCTCAGCAGTAGTTCAGCCTTGCCGTTTGACTTACAGGGGTGTGCCTGGAGGCCCACGAAGAGATGCATTGGCAAGCTTTTGAAGTTGTAATTCAGGCACCTGTAGAACTGCAGCTGCAAAAGCAGAGCCCTCCATAGGGGTTAGCTCTGCTTCAGGTCTCAAGAAGACTGTGCTGGACTCAGAAGCTGTTCAGTTTGGTTGAGGATAAATGGTTGCTAAACCCACAGCTGCCTCAGAACTGGCAATTAAGAAACCATCCCCAACAAGCTCTGCTACCCTTCCCTGCTGCCCTGGCATCTGTGTTACCAGCGTTCAGGTCAGCATGTGGGTTTTTGTCCTGCTCTCACTCATATTTGATCACCTCTCTTGTTTGATCTCAGGCATGAAATACCTGAAATACCTGTCCCACAGAAGAAGGGATGCTCAGCCCCTGGTGGGTTCACTGCCCCCTCACTTTGCCCCTTGGTCCTGTTTCTGGGAGCCTGCTCTATCCCCACACTCAGATGGGATTGATTTTAGTCTTTTCAAACAGTCCTGATGCTTATCTTGCTCTCTGTGATAAGGTACGAAGGGCAGTTCAGCTCACAACTCTCCCCTGTGTATTCACTGAGATGGTGGGAAAAACCTCTTTCCATTTGTACCATTTGCACATGGACCAAAGTCAGAAGGTAGACCAAAATGTACTACATATAGAGAAAGACATAAGATTCTTCACAGATCTGTAAACATCTTGCCAAAATTTTCACTGCCATTCCATGAGGTGGTTCTGCACCATTATCTCTCTTTTTTGCTTTTGCATCTCTCTTGTTTGCCCACAGTTCTGTGTGTGTGTGTGTGGTATTTTAGCTGGCCTTACAAAATCCCTTAATAATAGATGTATAAAAGAAAATTAGCAAGTGCACAGGTATCATTTTAAATCTCTTGTATGATTATAATATTCCCAGTAATGATATTTTATCTATATGGCTGAAATTAATGTGAAGAGAAAAAGGCTGCCAGGTGCAGCCTGGAAGCTGTACACCAAAGGCAGTTAGGATGGATGTGTAAATACAGATATGATTAGTTGCACTTAGGATGATCTCCAGGGCAAGAGTACAAGTAGGTCTGCTCAAGAACATACCAAATGAAGGAAGCTTTCGGGCTGTGTGCTATCAAGACTGGAGAATATTCAGCAAAAGCTGCAGTTAGCAGCTGGATGGGGCTCAGCGTACATCTTTCAGCACTCATCAGTCAACATGGGGATTCACCCATGCAGTGGGATGGATTCACCCCCTCTGGCAAATGACAAGGAAAGGATTCACTCTCTCACCAGGCAACCAGACAAGGTCACAGACACCTTTGGTACAGGAGTTGTGAGGCAACATGCCACAGCAAATTCAGGGAAATATTTGGTATAGTCAGGTTTCTCATGGGTAGGGTGAGCAGATGAGTGCTGAGGACTTTCTGTAAGTGCCAAGTGCCCTGAAGTCACAGGAGGTGTGTAAAGCATCAAAATGTCAGAGGTTTTCCATAAGGCAGTGTATTGGAGCAGTAGTTGACTTGACTGGCAGTAGTTGCAGGGGGATGGGAGTGTAGGTAACAGAAACAGTATCTTAGCTGTTTGTCAGAATACAAGAGATCTGCTACTGTCTGGTGGCTTTGAGCATTAGTTACCTGTTTGGGCTTTTTTTTTTTCTTTTCTTTTTTCACCTGTGTCCTTTCAAGAAACAGGCATTTTCCTTGTGACTCGAAAATCACTTTGATTATCTCAAATGTGCCTGAAATGTAGCTGGACTGTTACCCTGTTGCATTGGAGGTGGCAAAAAGAAAACAAGTGGAGGAAAAGGGATTTCATTATAAAGTATACTTTGCTTAATTTTTTAAAGGAAATGACAACTCTTTTTAGATTTTAGGCAATAAAGACAAATTACGTATTTCCTTTGTCTTTGAAGAGTTTTAGATTGTGTTCTCAAATCTTGGCTATACTACATAGAAATTTACGACTTTCATTTTAACTGAATTATTAGATCAGAAAAATCTCATAGGATGCAGTGTACATTCTTAAGATGTACGAGACCTATACACCCCTTCCCCACTTGAATATTAACAGTAAAAAAACTCCAAAAGATCAATACAAAAGAATAAAACCATAGCCAACTTCAGTGCTCAGTTAGTTATCTTTTTCTTATCTACTTCATTTGGCTCATCTTTCTTATGCACATTTAGAAACCCCTTCACCAGCAGACTGACTTTAACAGAAAGTTGGACTTCTAGCTTAGAATCTGTGATTTATGTGATCAAATGTTAGATTTTAAGGTACTCTAGTATCTTCAGTTATAGATACTAGAGCACTAGAGTTCTAGGTACTAGATACTCTAGTATCTTCAGTTCTAGATACTAGGGCACTAGAGTTCTAGGTACTAGATACTCTAGTATCTTCAGTTCTCATTTAGATGTAAATCTTGCATTACATTTTTATGTTTATAAACAAATATAAGTGATCAGGAAAAAAACTGAATTGGTGATATCTCACTGACAAAACACTTTCCAGGAAACTCTGAGGATGAAGAGAACATGATCAGTTTTGCTGACAAAAATCAGGTTTATAGAATCACAGAATCATAATCATAGAATAGTTGGGGTTGGAAGGGACCTTTAAAAATCATCTAGTCCAAACTTCCTGCAGTGAGTAGGGACACCTTCGACCATATCAGGCTGCTCAGAGCCCAGTCCAACCTCACCTTGAATGATTTCAGGGCTGTGAGCACACATTGTATCCAACATAGAAAGATGTCCTAAAGGACTCTGTCAAATGCCTTACAGACATCCAGATAGACAACATCCATAGCTCTACCCTTCTCCGCTGATGTAGTCACTCTATAACAGAAGGTTGCTAGGTTTGTCAGACAGGACTTGCTTTTGGTGAAGCCATGCTGGCTCTCTCAAACCACTTCCCTGTCCTCCATGGGCCTTAGCATAGCTTCTGTTCTAGGATCTGTTTCATGACCTTCCCAGGCACAGAGTTGAGGCTGACAGGTTAGTAGTTCCCAGGGTCCACATTTCTACTTTTCTTTTTACATCTACCAGCAGAAAGCAAGTAAAAGACATGACACAACTGAGTAGAGAAATGAAGGTAGATATTTTCTTTGTTTTCTTTGTTGTAAGGTACAGTGCTCTGGCACATACCTGCTTAGTGTTCATCTGAACTGAAGTCTGTGGTGTGGTAGCACATTTACTGACATAGGTAAGCATGTTTACTAGGTTCTGCTGGCACTCAGAATTGAAAGTCATGGTGCTCACATTTGGCAGGTTTTGCAATGCAACACCCTAAGACTAAAGAAAATTTGACAAAACACATGGGAAAACACCAAGGCATTCAATGCCTTCCTCACCTCAATCTTCACTGATAAGGTCTTCAGGAATCCCATACCTCTGAGACGTATGGGAAAGTCCAGATCAAAGAAAACAGTGGAGAAGAATCAGACTGCAGAGCATTTAGGCAAACTGAGTACAGATAAGACCATTGTAACCACATCATAGGAAACACCCACAAGTGCTGAGGGAGCTGGCTGATGGTGTTGTGAGGCCATTCTTAGTTATCCTTGAAATTTTATGGCCATTAGAGGAGGTTCTTCATCATGGGGAAAAAAAAGTCATTCCTATATTTGAGAAGGACAAGTAGGAGGATCCAGAACTACAAACTGTCCAGCCTTACTTTGAAGCCAGAAGCAAATCCTCCTTGAAGCCATTTCCAGATATGAAGGACAGAAAGAGGACCCGGGTAGCAAGCATTCCTGACACATTACTTATCTTTCCATTTTCAAAAAAGAAAGTAATCATGTTTCCATCTTTTGTAAAGCAATTTCAGATCTAAATATGAAACCAAATGTAAGTATTTATATTCTGTGCACTGACATTATTTTTTAATATTAGGAAAATTATGTGAATAAAAATAATGAGAAAAGAGATAAGAATGTACTTGATAATGTTTGAATCAACTTTTGTGTCACTGAAATTTAGGAATTTAGTATTAATCATTTTTGATTCAGTTGTGAACCCCTGTTTATTTCATCATACCTAAGAAACTAGGTGGCTAACAGACACCTAATTAAATATTAACTCCCCATTCATTCTGCTACATGTCAGTGACTGCTGAAAAAGAGGAAAGGATCTGGGAGGGAAGAGATTACAAATAGCTGTTTAACAAAAGTTGTGTTGAGCCAGAACAGATATTGCTAAAATATTTGCTTATGGCAATGCAGACATCTTCAGATCAGGTGCACAAAAAGCTGCTTGTCCAAGTCTATTTTCAGTGGATTTGAGTCAATATGAAACGTAGTCCTTGTTGAGAATTTCAGTGGCAAGACCTTGCATACGAAGTGGAATAAATGTGGAGAGATAACATTTTAATTTTAAGTCTGAGAAGGAAATGAGAGAGGAGTGATTGCAATGCTAAAGCATATTCTGCACTGGTACAGTGGATATAGAAAAAACTGTTATACTCATGCCCTTACTCAACTCTTCTCATAAATACTTAAATGCAAGGATGTAGTTCTGTGTATTTATATAACAGCTTCAAATGAAACTAGGTTAATTAAATTAGTGTTAATGATGTTTCTCTTTTCATCAATATTTACATGATCTGTTTGGGAAAACTCACTTTTCACTTGTTTTCAGCCACATCTGTACCAGACTGTACGGAGGCTGAGGGATCTGTACTTTTGTTTCAATGTATATTGCAACATTTTTATTGCATTCCACAGGTCCTCCAGTAAACGTTACTTGCAATATTTTTATCAACAGTTTTGGATCTGTCACAGAAACCACAATGGTAAGTGCTATGATGCCATTGGCAAGAGAACAACAATACTTAAATATATGTCATGAACACAACCTGTCAATTTTTCTATTTATTGTTCAACTTGCAGGTCCTCCTGTAAATGTTACCTGCAACATATTTATCAACAGCTTTGGTTCAATAGCAGAAACTACAATGGTGAGTGGGACTGGTCATTGAAGCCATCTTGTGAAGGAGTGGGATGTGATGTAGAATAGAGATGCTCAGGACGTGCGGACATTCCTAAGTTATTAAGCTACTACAAGCCTACCATCTGAATTAAAATAAAATAAATATAAAATAACTATATAGATATATAAATCATTAAACTCAACTACCAAGTCTAAACATACCTACATAATCTGTACTGACTGTAATGGCAGCAAATATAGGTGAGCACAAACCAGCT
>JANHGB010052072.1:0-38459 GCA_026283785.1 Coracopsis vasa | reverse complement strand
TTCTTCAGCGGTGTCAGCTGGGACTTGAGTGGGACATAAAGCCTGCAGTGGCTCTGCAGAAGAATAGGTGAGCACAAACCAGCTTTTTCAGGTTATATTAAAACTGAAGAGGCAGAGGAATGGCTAGAGCTAAGCTGTGGGGCTCCCTGCCAAGCACTCCATATTTTGAGTGGGTCTTACGCCACATGTTGAATTATCTGCTGCTGCAGATTGTGCTGACAGAACTGCCAGAACGGTCTTGTTTAACTTCGTTAAATCTCTGTGCACTGCAGCCACATCAGCAAATGAAGAATGTATAACTTGAGTTAAATGACTAGAACATATTTTTCTATAAAGAAACTTGGATATTTTGAGTGTTAAATTTGTACTAGGGATCCCAGCTGACTGAAATGTGTATTTTGACTGAATTCAAAGAACACTATCAATCAAAAAATATACTAAAATGAAACATTGCAGAGTTTAAATTTTGTTACATATAAAAATAAATAGCTCAATTTTTCATGTCAAGATGAGATTTTTCTTCTAAAATTGCCAAAATTTAGGGATAAAGGAGACAAGCTAAAAAAATTGAAATTAAAATTTTAGTACAACTTTTTTCTGGTTTACTCTAGACATGAATTTTCTCTTTTTTTCTCTTTTTCTTTCTTTCTTTTTTTTTACTATTTTCTAAAAAAATTAAAATATTTTTTCTGACCTATTAAAAAAGACGCTGAAGTTTTAAATCTTTTTCAAATAATGAATAAAAAAGATCACTTATTTATTCAAGCATTCATGTACCTGACTACTGGTGTTAGTCCAGAGAGTGATTTTTGATGGCTTTCTTATAATAGTGTGGTAACCCCATAATAATTATCAGGTGCTCATATACAAGAAGAATGTTAAATGCATTCTAGAAAGAGCCTGGTTACAAATTCCATTTTGACTGAACTATTCAAGTCACTGCTGCCACAAAATAAATTAAAAATGTGTGCTCTAACCTTCACTGAAATTTTGCAAGAGTTATTCTCTTTGCTTCAGGTGGCTATAGAAAACTATGGACACTTCTAAAGAGCTGCAGTGTAGTTTTCCAACTGTTTTCCAGGCATTGCTACACAGAATCCAGGTCTTTCTGTATTTGCTGAAGCCAGAGGCAATAAAGATGCTTAGCATCCTGTAGGATTGAGTCCTTGATAGCTAAAAATGAATTTGCTACACAAAAGGACTTAAGATATACCAAATAACTATTTTTTCATAAAAATTGGATAGATACTGCCTTGCAATCCTTGCATTACAAAGGAAGAACAGAGATTTAGCCCAACATAAATATTTAATTTAATATTCAAATACTTCATCTAAATTCAATTGTAATTCATGCCATCATTTTAGAAAGTGATGTTTAAGGAATGTTCCAAATATTTTTACATAAAAGCTCCCTAAGATGTTATTTAATGTTTTCTAGAGATAAAGTAAAAGTTATACCTAGGGCAGGTTGCTTCGTTAAGTAGTGTGGGAAAGACTCTTCTATAAATGACAAGCTATAACATACAAAACCATAAAATAAACAATTAAGTTAAACTTTAGCCTGTGTATCTGTAGTATTTTAAAAACACTTTAAATGAAAACTAAAATCAAGTTAAAAAATACAGGAAAAAACATATCTTCATGTAATATAATTATCAACTGACTTAATTTTCTTTTTCTTTTTTTTTATTTTTAAACTTTTTTTCTATATTTAAAGGATTCTGAGAAGATAGCTATGCATGTAGCCTTTTTTATCCAGCCACATCTGTTTATCCTAGTGTGTAGAGGCATTAGCATAGTGTTAAGTAGCAAAAAATCCTGCATGTCACTAGCTTTACAAGATGGCATTCAATGAAAATATTTGCACGACCTAATGCTGATTGCATTAATTAGACTCCTTCATTGCTTTGATTAAATCCCCTCATTGCATTTTACCTTCTATCAAATATGTTAATGTGCACCTTTCCAATGTTCATTAACACATTCTGCTGAAAACAGCCAAACATTCAAGTAGATGAAAACAAAGACTATTGGCTTTCTTATTTTGCTTTGTTCGTAATATCTGCAAAACTGTAGAAAGATTTCTCTTAGATGCTGTTCAATGGTTTGATATTGATTTTCTTAATGCTGTCACCTCTTTAACTACTAGTGCCATCACTTTTAGGATGTTTTAAAACTGCTCTGAGAGGCACACATCAATTACTGTTCCATCTACTTTGCCTTTCTGAAATAGATGTAATCATGTGGTAAAAATGTTGTCATCCCTTGTGATAAGTACTGAGTTTTGTTTGACTCCTAGGATTAATTTTTCCCTATAAAGTGCTCTTGATGGTTTTGACATAAAACCAAACAATTCATTCAAAACCCTGGATTGTAAATTCAATAAAGACACTCCTTTCTCAAAGGACAGAAATACTTAGCGAAATCATGCATACGTACTGAAGGGACATTATCAGAACATAACTTGGATGATCTGCAGCAGCTCATTGGAAACTTGGGAGATGAAAACTTGCTTAGAGAAGCTTTCAGTAGGAGAAATGAACATGGAAAACAGGATTACAGTCTCACACCTACTAAATTCAGTAAGCCAGGTTCTCAATAACATTAACAAGAGTACCTTCTGTTTTCTGAATAGGACAGACACCATCATGAAATTCATCCCTCTGTGAGAGGCCAACAGAGCTCTTATGTCCAGTATATTCTTCTAAAAGCTAAAACATTTAATTCAGAAATAAAATAGGATTTTGTGCTGGTTCTCTCCAAACCGATGAATTCCACAGAGTATTCATGAGTTTTGTTCCCAAAGATCTCGGGAAACAAAATGCAAATGTATTAGACTTTCCGTACTATAATGCACGTATGGGGCAGTACCACAATTGATTTCTTTTTTCTCCAAAAGAAATGGTTTCTTCCATATTGGAATGATATATATTATACCAAAATAAAAATAGTAAAAAAGAAGATGAGTCAAGATGTAATTGTTGGAAATTTTCTTTGTTGATTCATTTAAGCCCTAACTAGCAAAGAAAGGTGAAAAGGCATTCCTGAGTAAGTTTGCTGAATAAAGCAGTTATGCCAGTAAGCTCTGTATCTATTTTTGGAAGCATTCACACATGCAGTATTCAGCAGAAAATTCACTGTACAGCATGACTGCAGTTGAGTATCAAAGATGAGTAATCCACATTGGTCTGGGTGGAGTCCCAAAGAATTCAGATGTTCAGTGCTGCTAATGACCAGGAATTTTTAGCCATCAGCTGTAGGAGAAGCTAAGAGCAGTTTGTACATCGACAAGCTAATTGTTAATTACAGAAATTATTAACTGTGAGGACATTATTATTGTTGTTATGCCCTATAATCAGTGATTGACACTACGCAGCAGGTTCTCTGTTGGGGTAAATGCATCAAACTCTAGTTGTGTTTTGAGTACTCTTCTTAGAAGAAAAAATAATGCCATTCCTTTGTTTTAAAAGCTTGGTTGTGTCTGAATGTATATTATCTTTCCAGTAGAAAAAAAAATAACTGCAAATGAGCTTGTTAAATGTGGATTAATTCACATGTATAGTTTTAATTGCGCAAGAAACTCCCACTGAAGCCATTGGGGACATCTTGCATGCTTAGGTACATAAGTAACCAAGTGATCTTCTGTAACATCTTCTGAGCCTTAAAATAGGTCATTAAACCACTATTTTTCAGTTAGCATTCATATTTAGGATTTAGAAAGAGAGAGAATAGTCTCTTTGTCAAGATCTTCCTATGCATGGAAGGACACCTTAAGTCTGCTACTTTGCTCAGACATCAGCCTCAACGCCTGAGAGATCAATGCCATTGGCAGGGGTGAAGATGGAAGGAAGGCTATGATCAGTTCAGAGACAGAAAGTAACACTGAAGAAGGAGCATGGCTCCCCTGCATCACCCCTGCCACAGCAGTGCCTGAGACCAAAGGGACCAAGGACTTTGCTGAAGGCAAAGGGCAGTGAGTCTGGTGGCTGCTGAAAACCCATTTTTATCTAGATTCCTATAACACAAACAGTATATTTGTAGATTGAGTCCCTAAATCTTCAGACAAACCTACTAAAACTAATCAGATGACTATTTGTTCAGTATCTGAGTATTACTCCCATCTTATGGCTTGACAATAGATGAAAACTGTTTATCTGAGTTGCCTTGAGCTATGTTGCAAACTGATTCAGTCTTCTGGTCCACACTCCTCGTTCAGAGCAGTAGTGCTGTCAGAAAGAATTTGTGGAGCAGGTGTACTCATAGTTGTGTAGGTGTGCATTACTACAGTCCACCCACTTTTACCCTCAGGAGCTTGCAAAATACACACTGTAGTCTGCCTGAGCTCTATGTTGTGATATTTCTCTCAGGAGAATTTTTCTTCAGAAGATAGTTACAATGTTAACACAGGAAAAGTAAATCCAAAATTCCGCACACGATTAAGTTTGACTGTCTAAACACACATCCCTCCCAAGTGCTTATACCAGAAGAAGAGGAGAAAAAAGTAATTGCAGTTTTGTGCTGTACATGTTATATTTCCCTTTTTCTTTCTTATTAAATTATCTATACATATATATGTATGCAAAGCCTATCAGACATAAAAACAATTTTCAGTGCTGTTATGCTTCTAACAACAAAATTTACAGTGAGAAAGCTTTTCTGAGTTTGTCAGTGTGATGGCTCTGATGTATTTATGAAGGTACATACTGGAAAAGATAGTGTAATCCTTTCAAAATTATTTATGCTTTTGGTATAATATATATCATCATATGCAAGCTCTTCAATGAATAAGGATTCTTCAGACTCTTTTCTGTAATCTAAATCACGAACCACTGAAGTTCATGAAAATATTAATTTTTAGGTATTTCTAAACAATTTACTAATTTGACTTATTTATGATTTCTATGTCAGGGGTGGGGAAAGTCCTCTGTTTTCCATAGGCTTCATTATATATCTTATTTCAAAGAAAAAAGAAGGCAGTTGCACAACTAGTTGTAGCAATTTTATTTTATTAGCACTTGCTCATGACAGCTCCTGCCTTCTTTTCTGCAGAATGAAAATCTAGTGTTTTACTGCATTTATAACTAAAACTGTCTCATTAAATTTATAAGACACGCTCAGCTTCTACGATGAAAATACAAGGGAAAGTATGATTAGGGTTAGTGTATCCTCACAAGTCCTCATCCTGTATGAAACAACACCATCATAAAAAGTACAGTGGCTTGTGAAAAACAGATACAAGCTTTTGTAAGTATCTTGAATACATGTGCTGTTCTTGAGACCTCTCTCAGGCCTGTCTTGCTTTGATTAGTAGACATTCCTGTTTTGACTCACATCTACACAACAGCAAAAAGAAAATGATAAAGAAAGCAAGAAAAAACCACGTTCCTAGTGAGATTGTAAAGCATCATCCCATTGGGTTAAAAAAATTAATCAATCTATCTGGATGTCGGAAACAATCTCTTAGGGAAGCAGTACACCCTGTCACCAATGTACTGAACAAAAGGTAGAAAGTGCTCAAGCCTGGAGAGGCTCATTCACAGAGTTTGAATATTGGGCAAGCTGCTTTCTGCAGCTCTAATCTGGGTGAGAATATTTATCTACACTTCATGGATGATAAATTCTTCAGACTATGCAGTTCAGTGCCCTAACTAAACCCAAGTCATCTCATACATTTTCCAAGCCAAAGCACAATGCTGCCATATCAATGTACTGCAGCTTACCATAAAGTAAATCCTGAATGTGAGGGGGGTTTACAGTTGGCAGAATTATTTGATAAAATATTCCTTCAGATTACATTATTGCTATAAATATTATGAAATATTTTCCTTTTAAAGGAAGAATAGATGTATTTCTAAGAGAGTGTTCATAAGCAAGTGAAATGTAGTAATTTCAGGTAAATATTTTATAATAATAAGGAAAGATGAAGTAGATGAAGTTGTTATTTTCTGACTTTGGAATTTCAGGATAAGGAGAATACACATTAGCATCTTTCCATTCCCTCCAGAGAGTTTAGACCCTAAAAGCTCCTTTCACAATCCCCTTTAATAGTCAGTTCTTGACACAGTGTTAATGTCAGTTCTAAACGAACCTCTAAGTAATTGCTGCCTTTCCCAATTTTGACTAGCAGACCACTGAGCAGAAGAATGAAATTAGAATAATTTCAATGGGATGCAGAGAGGGAGGAGTGAATGAAGTAACATACAGAGAAAAGCATACAGTAGATTAAAAAAAGGATACAAACAGTAAATAAATAGTGCTGATCTAATTTATTCTACACAAATCTGGCTTCACTTGAATTAGCAACTATTCATGAGTACATTAGAAATAATTGATTTACATTTTGGAAGTAATTTATTTAAATTAGTAGTTTTTATAGAATATTTGTTGAAATTGTATATATCTAGCTGCAATGCTTTTTGACTTTCTAAGTACCTCTGAGTTAGTCCATCACATTGGAAAAAAGTTTATATTTAATATTTGAGGTTGCAGTTAATATTTTTTTCATCATTGAAGTAATTTTGATTTGGAAGATGTGCCAGTTGTGTGTGTTTGGTTCAATGCAGCATTTAGACTGCTTTATTTTCAAATGAGATCTCTTATGTTCAAAGGATAACATAAATGTTTTCTGTAACACTGGTACTGTAGTAAGTCTAAGAGCATAAAGAAAGCTAAAGTGGGCTCCAAGTTTCGATAAGTGGCTTAGTAACCTTTTCACATGGCATTTCTGTAGGACTACAGAGTGAATATATTTTTGAGACAACAGTGGAATGACTCACGCCTGGCTTACAGCGAATATCCCGATGATTCCCTGGATTTGGATCCCTCTATGTTGGACTCTATTTGGAAGCCAGATTTATTCTTTGCCAATGAGAAGGGAGCAAACTTCCATGATGTCACGACAGACAACAAGTTGCTGAGGATTTCTAAGACTGGAAAAGTGCTGTACAGCATCAGGTAAAACAGTTAATTTTTTTTCTCTTTTTTTTCTCTTCATCTGCTTTTTTCTCCTCACTCCCTGTTTTTCTGCAGGTAACTATACTCACAACATAATGTACATGTTTAATTTTTTATTGTCCCATGTGTACGGCTGAAATGAGACTTAATAATAACAGGGTAGAAAGAAAATTTGCCTTTGTTCCTTTGCTCAGCTTTTACTTTTCACAAAAGAGTCTGTAAGTGGCACAGCAGTACTTCTTAGTCTTGTTGGAAACCTGAAGCTGTCTAAAACTTTAATGGCATGCCTCAGTAATTCCCATTAACGTTAGCTCAAGTCATTCCTCTTACAAAGAGAGGAAATCAACTCCTCTGTAGTTTGTGTGTTGCAATTTAAAAGTAAAGGGGAATACTATTTTAAGTGATGGCTCAACACCTTGAGTAAAAAATGTACTTGAAATGAAATAAACTTGACATGCAAGTCACTCACATTTTAAAAAGACTGGAATTACAGAAAGCATTTTTAATACTGAGTTCATTGAAGTGTGTGCCGTGTGACTGGATTTAGGCTGAATTAATAAACATTGACAAAACATGATTTGATATGACCTGATGAAACAGGACATATGCAGAAAATCAGAATTTAATTGCACAGGCATAAATAGCAGCAAATAATATGCAGTATTTATTTAACATTCAGCTTACTGTGCACTGCTAATTGCTTAATATAGGTAGTCAAAGATGCAAAACACTGTATCATAGCTGTTACAATTGTTTTTTTAAAAAAGCAATTACTGTGTTTTATTTGTTCCTGAGAATCTTTTTTAGCTTTTGCCTTCCTTGCATTATAGAAAGTAAACATGATAGCATTCGTTTAACAGGTTGTTTAGTTAATTTACTCATCTCTAAGGCAGATTAGTTTAGAAGGCAGTTGTTTCTGAATAGGCATTCTGTTTGTGACTTGCATTTTCATTAAGGAATTATTATTGATCTAGGGTCAGGACAGCTCTGTTCTTTAGGATGATAAATAAATAGATTATAATGTGGCGCTTCCTCTATTTGCATAATTCTTGTGGAAATTCCTTGATAAGACCCAAGTAACATTTGTATCAAGTAGGGTAGAAAGGAAATGTTTATTGAGCAAGATTTGAAATTGGTGTACCTGAACAGTTTGAGAAAAATAATAGGATACAAGGATGGAACTAGCACAAGCAGAATGATAAATATGTTGTCACTTACGAATATTTCTTGTTTCACTCTGGGAAAGAAATGAATGCATCTGTTTGTTTGAGTGACATTAGACACCATCTTATTGCAGCCAACAGTGCAGTTGGGTGCTGTTCTGAATGCAGACAGATAATTTTCCTGACATTAGTCCATGAGGGAAAAACAATATTTTGCGCTGTCATATCATATTTGTAAAATTCCCACACCTAAACTCAAATTAATGTGAAGCAGAGTAAGCAGGATTTCAATGGAGTACTAAGCAAAACCCATTGTTTCTCGATTGTACTGCACAGCAGTAACAGAGGTTTACCTGGAAACCATGGTATATAATTTTTTTAGTACATTCCAGGGTATAGAAACTTGAAGTCAGAAGTAATTAATAAAGCTTATCTTTATTCTCTAGATACTGGTCTAGATACATCCCTGTATTGCCACTTTTAGTTGTGCTATGCGGAAACAAACAAGAACATTTTAGTGACTGGTTTCAGCGCATTGAAAATGTTATAATGCTGCTAGTTTCACTACTGCACCAATAGCATTTCACCTGACATCATGATACTTAACACTTGGCATTTAGTGTGTTGTAAATGTTTAAAGCACTTCATAAACATGTCTGAGAAGTAGTGGTGTAGGCTATTTTGTCATTCTCCTAAATTTAATAAAATCAAGGTGAAGTTAATCTCATGTAAATATATACTGCTCTTTTCATAAAATGAGTTTAGAACTGCACCTAGTAATTACTGGGTAAGAAGCAAGGTGTGTGTATTATATGACAGTGGTATTCCTTTTCCCTATATACTGCATTGAAAACATAGAAACACAGAATCATGGCATGGTTTGGGTTGGAAGGGACCTTTAAAGATCACTGATTTCCAACCCCACTTCCATGGGCAAGAACAGCTTCCACTACACCAGGCTGCTGAAAGCTCCATGCAGTCTAGCCCTCAACAACACGGAAATATGCTACACAAGAGGCAAAACTGGCTTATGCTGTTAAATGCTCTCAGAGCCAATCCTGCCCTTTCTGAAAAGAACATGGCAGGTCACCTGGAACTAGATCTTATGGTGTACAATACAGGTGCTCAGATAAGGCATGGAAGGGTCAGTGAGGGTCTGGACCCTGTGTTACCCCTACTGCAGTGGTTGGCTCTGGGAATTATCTACCCTGTGGTCAGCATGAGGCTCTTTCTCCTTCTGTCAGTGAGAGATAAACCATCCTGCATTTATTGGTGACGGTAGGCATGACGTAGATTTCCATCATGGTTTGCCTTATCATAATTATAATGTTCATGCTTGCAGACTCCTAGATCTATATTTAATTTTCTGAGAGTTGTTCATGGTTGATGTATCCACCTATGAATCATATAAGTTTAGGAGTCCAAGCCTATTTTTAGATACTTGCTTCATGCTCAAATGACTACCTTTGTTTTGATCTCAGACAGCATGCTATATATGCTATATAAAGCTCCAGACTCTATATCTGGATAACTGGTCTAAACCTTTGGGTACTGCAGGGAGAACTAGATTCTTGTGGAGGGAACCCAGCACTACTCAATACCACAAGTACATGGTATTGACACTAGAGATGCACCAACTGCTCTTAGAGGTGCACACATTTTAAGAAGTCAGCAGTTTCAGTGAAGTTATATTCAGCAAAAAGCCACACTTTAGTCAAGATCAGTCTCAGCTGCACTCTTTGAGCTGCAAAACAGTTAAATAGCTATAACTTTAATTTTAGAGCCCTCTGCAGAGAGCAGTCAACAAGAGGGATTTGTTATAGCAGTATTCAATAAAATTAGCTTGTGTATATTTTGTATGTTGAAAAAGCAATGAGAGTTAAAATCAAAACCTACACAATATTACCCCTTAGATGCCTGTGACTCATCTTCTCCCAATCCTTGAATGATCTCAAAAATCCAATAAATTGGATTTTGCAGGGGGTCATGCACTTAGAAAGAGTGGTAGTGCTGTTCATGATACCGATAATCCCGTTCCTGGCACTCATATTCTGTGTGACACCTGGATTTCGCACCGTATACACTGCTGAACTGATTTTATGTTCCAGGGGTAAGGATCGTATCTTCTCTGGCCCATTGCAAACACTTGGGGCATGAGGAAAATACTAAATAACCTTACAGGAGGCTTTGGGTTCTCTCCAAGCCACCCATTTGTGCTACCTGATTCCCACAACCTCATTTCAGGCTGCCAGCCAGCTTAGAATATTAGCATCTGCTAAAAAGCTTATTTTAACAAAGTGATAGAAAGTGGAATGATTTTATTTAAGGTTTGGGTGGGTTGGGGTTGGGTTTTTTTGGCATTAATTGCCTCCCTCTCCTTTTAACATTTTCAGTGCATCTCAGCCGTATGAACTTGATGCAGAAGGTGATATAACTCAACTGTAACATTGATCTGTGGCACAGAACCTAGAATATATTGGTCAGGAAGCATGAAGGGGCTCTAATTTTTTTTTATTTTTTTTATCTTTTTTTTTTTTTTTTCCCAGAAAACACTCCCAATTGCCTGATGAGGTCATAGGGCTGTGCTCTGAAACACAGTGACAATGCACTTGGCCAGAAAGAGTTACAAAGCAGATTACCTCATATTTTTAACATGTTTTTTACACTAAGATTTTAGAATGTCTTGCTTAATTGACAAAAGAGCCACTTGGAATTCTAGGGAGCAGATCTGTTCAAATTCACAAATTAAATTTCTCCCCCCATTTTTCTTATTCCTGTCCAAAAAGCAATGAAATACCTAGGAAGAATTTCCTCAAGTCTTTCAAAATACCTGATTTTGCTGTCTTTGTTTATCTTCACAGTGCCAGAAATGTTACAGTTATGTAGACAAATAGTTCTTTGTGGTTTCAGCTCTTGACCTAGATTTAATTGTTAGATGTTATTATGGATGAAGGCAGAGTGTCTACTGGCGAGCAGTACTGTGCGGTTAGGGCATCACAAAAAAGGGGATATTCAAGCTATTAGATGGTTCTCTTTTTGTGCAGCTGTTCTGGGGTGATTACTAGTCCCTCCATTCGGCAACAAGTAGCTGACAGGATGAGCTGGCACATCCAAAAGCCCTTGCCTGCTTATGTAACCAAAGAGAAGTATCTGTGAAAACAGCACATTTATTTGCAGTACCATCTCCCGTGCCAGCTTCCTTACTCAGGAGTTTCCAAAATCAGCTCTTCCTAGTGTGGCCATACTGCTGAGTGGCAGAGCAGAGTCAACTCTCCCCTGCACCCCCACCACGCCACACACCATTCTGGGTTTTATTATAAGTTACGATTACCACGTCTCTCACTAAATCGTCAGAAGTAATCTATAGTATGTTTTAAATTCAGCTTTTCTGAGTGAAACTTCTGTGTATTGTAGTCTACTCTGGACTTGTGTTCTTTGCACTATGGGAAAGAAATACAAAGCAGCTTGAGGAAACACATGGGTAACTGTGCTAGTCCCTCTGCAACAGACTATTCATAGGGCAAAAAGTCCACTATCCTTCTGAAATATTTTGTTTTTAAATAAGATCAGATCTTATTTTTTCGGTCAGGCATGGGTTTTCAAAACCAATTTCTAGGTCAAGATCTTATCAGCATTATGATAATGAAGCTCCATTTACACCTGATGAGATAGTTGTGTGTGAATCATCCATGGCACAGCACAATCTAGCCTAACAGAGTATGTTATGTTCTGCAGCTTTGTGTGCATCCTGCGCTTTAATTTGATGACATCAATTTTATTTTACAATATAATGTTGGGATTTAAGAGGATTTGGACTTCACTAGCAGCATTGTCTTTCCATGCGACAGATTAACAGAGGGGGGGGGGAGCAGAGAGACTGTTATCATGATTAACATGGTTGTTCATTATGTAGGAAATCCTCTCTCTGACCTCACACAATCATATTTATTACCTCAGCTCCTATCAGAATAATACTGGTACTGACAAGGTGAGGATTTTCCCTTAGAAGTTAATAAAAATCACCACAGGAACATTTTCATAGAAAATTATTTAGTTTCCCAGTTAGCAACACTGTCCCATGCTCTCTGTCTTGACAACTTTCCAAAAGCAATGTCTTCATATACCTCAAAGTAAATTTTCCACGTTTAAAACAAGACAGTACATTCAAGAACAATCAATGCAGGAATGCTAACTGAAACAGAGCACATATCTAAAGAAGTTTTGAGTTTGACAGCTATGATATATTGTAGGCAGAAGTCCTATAGACATTATATAAATAGTGCTAGAATCAGTAAACTTTATTAAACTGCACAATATTACTGAGATATGTTGACTTTCCCAAATTGTGGCTGCATGCTCTGTGAATCCAGTGAATTTGAGAGATTTATGTTCCCATGGGCATGATTACAATAATAACAATAGTTTCAGAGGCTAAATTATTGCAGCCTTTTGTGGGACAAGCAACCACTCTCATTATGGCTGACTCAATGTCCTTGGATTATCAATAACTGTCCACTTTTCACCTATCCTTTTTCTTTGTTTCTTGCCCTTATTCCTGCTTCTCATTCTATCCCCACTTCCTTTCATTTTAGGGTCTTTTAATTACATAGCCTCAGACCATTTTGGGATGGTTTACTAGCACTACTTTCTTTCCCATTCCCTCTCAATCTACAAATTCAGTCTGAGGATATAGACCTGGGTTTCCAATACTCTTATTTTTCTGTTGTATCTAAGGTACCTTTTCTGCACAACAAATAATAAAAACTACTGAATAAATAATGAGGCCTGATACGGGTACTTTGCCATACAACTGCAGGAAAATAAGATGTAAATGACAGAGGAGAAAGGAGAGATGAAATGCTGTTCTTCATGGAAAGGAAACAGGTGGTTACAGAATTTAACTGTTACATGAAATCACACTTGAATATAATTTCATAAATTTGCTTGAGCAGTAATTGGAAAATCATTTGCTGGCAGCTCATGCACTGGCATTGTGCATCTACAGACAATGATTGCATTACAACGAGAAGTGGGATGCCTGTAACGAGAAATCCAGCACCCTGCTCCGTGCTAGCTCCTGTGTTGTTAAGCAGTACATGAAGCAAAGCAAAGCACTGGAGGGGGCAAGAACATGCTCATAAACAGCAGTACATGAAACTTCAGCCTACATCTCACATTTTGCCACAGCAGAGAAGGCTCCACATCTCTAAGCTCAGCGTCAGCCCATTCCCACCTGACAGAAATGAAGCTGCAGAACATGACAAATATTAGAAAGGAATTGCAGGACTCCTAAAAATAAAAATAAATAAATAAAAAAAAGGAGCAGACAGTTTGACTGTTCCATTTAACAGGAGAAACCCAGTAGAATGTGAAAATTACCAGAACTGACATTCAAAATGATGACTCAGGTGCCTGAAAAAATAGGGATGGACTACAAAATGAAAAGCCCTTTAAAAGAAGAATGTCACTGGGATTTTATACTTTTTGTTTTCCAGCCTTCTGATACATGAACAGTGTGCATGCCCTTCTTGCAGGCACAAATCACCCAAGAGAGGGGGCTGGGGGAAATAAAAGGAGACTTTAGTTTCTCCACCCTGTTTCAGAGCCACCAGCCCGAATGGCATTTGCTCCTGTGTCGTGTAATGCTGTCATGGTTGCTGTGCAACTCCATCTCCTCTGCCAGTTTCATGGGGAACTTTGTCTGTTTGTGCTTAGGTAATATTTCAATGTTATTTCAGCAGCTCGGAGGATCAGGAATTTAATCTTCCAAATTAAAATGTACCACTAAAACCACTTTTACCTACATTGTCAGCTTGGAGCTTTCAGAAAAATACCAGATATCTTGCAATTTATGATAGCATCTTTAGAATTGGCAATACAGGAAAGAAAAAAAATAAATCCCACTTGTCTCACTAAACCCAACACTATGGGCTTCGCACAGGTATAAGACTTTTCACTAAAATGGCACAAATCCAATGTTAGCAGTGACCGTGCACATACTATATGTGTTGTGGTATTTGCGGCATAAAATCCTAGATTGTGAAGTCTCCTGTCCCAACAACTGAGGTGCAGATGGGCGTAGCGTGAAAGAATGAAGGGATAAGAATAGAAAAAAAATGTTATTTTTGGTACCATGCCCACATTTATTGCTTTTCATGCTTGTGAAGAGATAATCATGCATTTTTAGGAGATGGAAGGGAGTTGTACTCTTATCTCCAAGACTGTTTAAATTCCCAGCAGTGTTTCTTTACTTAATAAGGCTGACCCCAGTTATTTGTCATTAGAAAAAACTATGAGGATGCTGTTGTTCTGAAGCCACACACAAACCACCAGTCTTGCAGGATAATTAATGAAAATTTTATTCCCCTGTTTTCAGATACCTCATATTGTGATCCACAGAGCTTTTCTCTTGTGGGATCAGTGTTATCTCCTGGGGCAAGTTTATTGCTTAGATCAAGGGAAGTTTTGAGTGAGCTGCAACACATCAGGCTAAGGAGTGACAGCCGCTTGTAAAGAAATGTATTGGAATACAGTTTAATGGTTGCTGCAGGTCAGGCAATACGTCAGATCCCAGTTAAAATTAGATATTCTCTTAAATTTATATATTAAAAAAAAATCCTTGGATTATGCAATGTGTAAACCCAATTCCCTAAGGATTTAACACAGTACTAGCAGTTCTTTACTTCAGTTCTGTGTTGCAGACCATTCACAAGCAGTCTGTATGTGTAGAACTCTGAAGCGGTTTTGTAGCATTGTGAGATTATCACAGAAGTGGTATGACTGTGAGGAACATCAGAATTCAAAACCCTCAAGAGAAAGAATGAGATTGGGGATCATCTTGAGAGTAATCTGTTTACAAATATTTTACCCCTATTGATTTTTTTGTGTGTGTGTATTAAAGGACCTTACCCTCTGCTGATGGTGCTGCTTTGGGGATTAGGTGTCAAAGAGCAGACGGGCCTCAGAGGCTTAATACTCTGAAGAGAGATGGGAAAAGGAGGGGGAAAGGGTAGAGGACAGACTAGGATGCAAAAGAAAGAGGCTGGGCTCTGGGTTATGTAGGTGTCACTGGGGCAGATGTAGAGATGAGCAGACATAGAAGAAGGTGGAGAAAGCATCCCCAGGGCAGGCGAAAGTATAGGAATGGGTGAAGTATAAACGTAGGAAGCACAGCATCTGAGCCCCTGAGTTGAGCTCGGGAATTGATTGCACTGTAAGTAAATACCTCTGAGCTCCCTCAGCTGCATGTGTATCAGCTCCTTTCACTGGTTTTCCCTTGCAGGACAAAGCCTGGCAATGGCAGCTACATTTAAGGCAGCGGTAGCACCTGTGCTGAGCTCTGTTGTTGGCCCATCTGAGGGCATGTCTGCTCCCACCTGGAGAAAACACTGACCTTGCAAAACAGCGTGTTCAGGTGTTAAAGATCACCTGCATAAGGGTTTATGATTAATAACATGTTGTCAAGCTATTTATTTTTTCCCCACAGGATACCTTAGTCTGGTTTCTATGACAAAAGAAGCAGCAGCATGCAGGACTTCTGCCTTCCTGCCGGCAGAAGTAGGAAATACAGATCTCTGTATGATGCTGTAAGGGGGTTTCTGAGGTAGCCAGGAATAAAAGATGTTGAGCTGGGCTCAGAAGAGAGACAGGTCCAAATCTGAGTGATTTCTCTGAACACCAGAGAATGAAAAGTGAAACCAGAGAATGAAAAGGGAGCGTGTGGGTGAGTCAGGATGATGAATGAGATGCTGAGTGAAGAAATCCAGCAGCGCACAATGCACTTTGAAAGCATTTGAAGTATCAACAAATACTGTTCGGAAGGACTTACTTCATGTATGAGGTAATCCTCAGGAAGAGGGTCCAAACTTGGAGAGATGCAATACTGCCCTGGAGTAATTTGATTACAGCCCTGCCTCTGCCACAGCATTGCTCAGTAAAATTACTGATTTATTTTTTTATTATTTCTGTCACAGTGCTGGCTAATTGTTAATTTCTTGTTTTCTGGCTCTGATTCTGCATTTTGTTCTATTCATACTCTATTTGCCCTATTCCAAGGCTTGATTCTTCCTGACTGTGGCATGGGTGAGGGAGCAGGGAAGGAAAGAAGAGAGCAACTTTACCTTTCCTCTTGGGTGTCTTGCTGACCCTGGCATTGTGCCTGAAGTGCTGGGATGCTGGAGACAAGATTCTCTCCTGCTCTCTCATCACCTATCTACTCAGATGGAAAATAGAACATGCCTAGCCCCAGAACTCTCTGTGAGTGACCTGTGTGACCTGAGCCTGGCTAATAGTGGGTAAAGGGTGCTCAGGTATCTGAAGAGAGAATCAAGTTCTTGGTCAGCTACTTCTCCTTTTGGCTTTACAGATTGTCATAAAACACTTCCTGTCAGTGTCTTACGGTGCTGTGCCATCCAATGTATTGTTTATGCATCTCAAATGCTTCGGTGGCAGGGTGCCTGAAAAATAAAATAATTGTTCTATAGCAGTTTCTTCTATTTTATTAATGATTGAAGTGTTCATCAATGTAATTGCCAGTTAAACTTGCACTTTGCAACAAATCTCCAGGGGCGCTTCTTGAATTTGCCAAGTGTGAGACATTCACTTTGCTGAAATGTTTTCTGCCAATGACACTGATACTATAGGCAATGTGGGTAGCTATATCTACCTAACACTTTCCATTGCTGATCCTGTTTCTTCATTAATATAGATATACAAGTAGTGTATGACACCTGGGTTTGGAAATACTTGCAGGGTCATATTTTTACTGGAAAAGTCAACTGCTATAAATTGATCCACCACCATGGCTTCAGCGGAGCTACTTCAGACTCCAACAGCTGAACATTTAGTGTGTAGTAATCTTGTAGAAAAGTGATTCATCTGTGGACGATACCAGGCCGTAAGCATTGGTTCAACACTTGCATTACCCCCAGTAAAAGGGACTACAGAGGCAAAGATGTTAACTATGAATGGCTTCTCTGCTAAGATGAGCAAGTAGAGGTAACGCTATAAAGGCATGATTTCTTGAATAGAAATTATGTTCCATTTGTCAGGGTGAATAGAGTCTTTGAGTGAATTGAGTCTTTGAAACACACTGTTGGTTAGGAAGAGAAACAAGAGGTGTTAGCCTCCGTGTGAACCTATATAGTGAGCATTTTCTCAGCTCACCTCCAGAAGGCAGATCAGTTTAAATCTGTGAGGCTTGAAAGCTGCAACTGGATGTATTAACTTTCTCATTAGTTATATTATTAGTTAGTTATATTAGACTAAGATGAGACCCACCTGCCCATGTATGTAGCCAACCCCTCAGATTATATGAGGCTCTTGGGGAGTAGAAGGGTGGAAGGAAATAAAGTGAGTATGCAGTCCACAGCTGACAGTGAGTAAATCAGAGGGGTGGATAGGCCATGCCTACTTCAGTAAAAACTTTAAAAAAGTATGTGTTTAGAAAAGCTGCATTTGCGTAAAGACATGTTTGAAATGAACGTAAAAGATCTAAGACATAATTAGGTGATGACGGAAAAGAAGGAAGAGAGTTTGATGTAGCAACATTTCAGAGGAAAAGGCAGCAGTCTTTTGTTCATGCTGGGGATTAGCAAATTAATTAGCTCAATCTTCAATGCAGGAAATTACCTAGTAAAAATGAGACTACTTAACATTTGCAGGGCACTTAAAATACTTAAATGAGTAAAAGGCAGACTTCCAATGATGTTTATGTATCTACTAGATGAACTTTTATCTCTAGATGGCGAATTTTTTCTTAATGCTTATGCTGTTTGCTCTCAAAGATTAAATGGGAGTTTATTTACTATGGTGGTGTTGAGAGGATGACTGGGGGATTTTATTCATCTCAGTGCACTTCACTGCCACAGACCAGTCAAATGACTTCTAATTTTCTGATATTATCATCTTATATATCAAAGACTGTGTCAAGAGCAAAATATTGTGACTTTCTCTAGGTAGCCCACTAGTAGGCAAAAGCAGTGATGTTGAAAGTCATTTTTGATCAGGCTGAGACCATTTTGATCTCTGTTACCTAAACATCATCTTCTTGTCATAGTGATTTGATGGCAGGACATTAGGGCTATAAAAACCCAGTCAGGCCATTCCCAAAGGTTCACATGGTAAAGAAATAGACTGGAAGAACTTGAATCAACTATATGTAGTGAGAAGCACAAAACCACTAGGGGAGACGGAACTTAGTGAAGTATTTCTCCATAGAGACCACACTTGTCTGTGGGACAGCGTGTTTTCAGAGTTAGCAGCCGGCCTGTGGGTTCACTGGCACAATTAAAAAATTGTTCTCATTGTACTGTGTCAGTGTTTTAGTGTACATTCAAATCAGAAAATTTAGTTCTCATCTTTTTATGTGCTTTCTTTGTGTCAAGATGGCTTTATGTGCTGAAGTTTATCTAGAATAAAAATTTACTCTTTTTATATTTAAATCAAAATCTTAACAATTCTTCTATTTTTCAAAGCAGCCAGTTGTTTGTAATTATATCATCCAGTATCTTGGTTTGTTAAAAATGGTTTCTTCTCCCCATACAAAAAATAAAAGAAATAAAGCAGAGAAGAAATCTTGAAACAGATTTCAATCAAATGTGAAAAAGTAAATTAACAAAAAAAAAGGGGGAGGGGAAGAAAGAAACATTAAGAATGTCCTTATCTAAGTGAAATTAGGCTTTATCTGGGACAAAACAACTGAACTATTAGGAGAGAAATTTAGTTTGTATGATAATGTTCCTTCAGGCTTACTTTCTTCTATCTGCACTCTTTATCTTTAAATGCTATGCGATTCTTGCTTCTACTGTATGATTCTTTTCTTTCTTTTAATGGCTAAGCAGTAAGAATGAAGTGTTGGAAATGGATCTCATACACAACAAAAGCACTCTGTTGAAAAAACCCATGCTTGTTGTTTTCTTCCTTTGCTTTTCCAAAACAAAGCTTAAAAGTGTGTGTCCCATGATGAGATATTTTAGCTTTTGCGTTATTTGGGTTCAGTAATGCACATCAGACATTCACTGGTACATTAGTGGAGAGCGTTTCTTACTATCCTGATGTTGTCTTCCCTGTCTCTGTTCTGCTCAGCTGTCACAGCCAGCGAGTGCCCAGTTTGCTCACACATTCTGTCTTCACAGCTCTCACGTCCCTAAAATTTTAGAGGGGAGAGTGAGCCCAACCTCTGAGGTGTTAAGATTTGGTCTTGATCCTTTAAACTCTAAATATGGGACTTTGGATAAAACCTATAGACTTCTAACAAAAGCTTTTTTTCTTTTTCTTCTTCTTTTTTTTTTCTTTCTTTTTTCTTTTCTTTTCCCCTCCCATTTTAGGCTTACTTTAACCTTATCCTGTCCCATGGACTTGAAGAATTTTCCTATGGATGTACAAACATGTACAATGCAGCTAGAGAGCTGTGAGTGTCCAACTGCTTTATCTATCAAGAACGAGATTTTGTCTTAACATTTGGTGGTTAGATAGTATCTACACTGTTGTATTTCTGTGGTGAAACTCAATATTCCTATTTTGTAAGGGAAAATCATGGAGGAACAGTGATTTAACTGTCCATGACTGTGCCATGCATGTCCCTTGTCTCTGTGCTGTTCCTGTTCCCTTCCCTTTCTGCCTCCTTGGGCACTTCACCTCACTTCCAGCAATAACCACAACAGTGCTGTGCAGGAGAAATTATTAAATCCTGGGAAAGTAAAAGCAATTAGTACACAGTCAGGGATTAGTACACACATCTGATCGAGACATGCTATGGTCTTTTGAAAAACGAAAACAACATACCTAATAAAGCAGAAGTCTTATTAGCATACTTATGCTGGTAAGCTAAACATGGCAAAGGCATGGACTTGGGTACTAGCATGCACCCATTCGTACCATGTAGCTGTCAGCACAAACTGTGGCACCATTTTGACCTGTACCAGGTAACAATCAGACAAAACCAGGAGTGGCTCAGATAACAGCATGCACTAGCAATCATTCCCAATAGTCAGTAGGTGCCAGGCCACCTTGGGTTTTTTGTGGGGAGGAGAGAATAGGTTTAGCTGTGTGGATATTAGCTGTGGGCTACCACCTGCCTTTATGCCCCTAGAATTATAGATTTATAGAATGGTTTGGGTTGGAAAGGATCTTAAGATCATCTAGTTCCAACTCCCCTGCCATGGGCAGGGACACCTCATGCTAGACCATGTTGCCCAAGGCCCTGTTTTACCCATAAAGATGTAGCCATTGCAGTCAAAAAGACTCTTGTGTGAATCAAAGCCTCTCTTTCCACTTCACACCTCTCACTGATAAGCTCACAGGTTTACAAAAGCTGCTGTTTCCTTTTTAGTAAAGGCAGTTTAGAAATCTTTGTTTTGTTGGTGCACACCAACTCCATCATCAAAGAATGATGAAAATAAAGCAAATAAATAAAGCAGGCTGACACATAAGCACAGAGAAATGTCATTTCAGTTGTAAACAGTATCTTTGATGGGCCAGCAAAATTACTTGTTAGTGGCAAACTAGGGCAGTATTTCAGAATGCTGCTACTTATTGCTATAAATAGAGTAATAATGCAGTAATAGTAACTGACAACTAACAGCAGTAATGCTGCTGTTAACCTGACAGTTTAAAAATATGACTGATATAACACATATTGTAATAAAACACATGCTTCTCAGACATAATAATATTTGCTTTTGATGTTTTCCAGTTAGCTAACATCTAACAAACTCTAATTTCTTTATTGTAGTTGGCTACACTATGAATGATCTGATATTTGAGTGGCTAAGTGATGGACCTGTGCAAGTTGCAGAAGGTTTAACCTTGCCACAGTTTATTTTGAAAGAGGATAAAGAACTTGGTTATTGCACAAAACATTACAACACTGGTAAGCATTATACTATTTTTTTTTCTACAATTGCTTTAATGGTATCTTGTGTCAATTGGCAAAGGAAAAAGGGGTAAAATGAAAAAAAAATTTGAAATCAAAAGTCTTTTGAGCCACACTTATTTTTAAATCTGAAAAAAAGGAAGTATTCTCCTTTTGTTTTGTGTCTGAAAGATTTCGTTTCCAAATTTCCTTTAATTTCATTAAAGATATTTTCGTATACACATTCTAATATTCTTAAAATCAGTAAGGAATTTAAGATCTTAAAAAACTAATAAAAAATCTAGTTGTCTTGATTTCCTTAAAATGGAACATTTTTAGCAAAGTGAATCTTTTCTTATATATTGATTCATCACTTTTAAAGTACTGATTTTTCTGAACTTGATATTTTCCTCCAGCATGTCAAATCACCAGTGAAGAAAAGTATCAAATTTTCACCAGCTTTTATGTGTGGTCTAATTTATGAGACATAGTATTTGAAAGGACAATGCTTTCATTGCTGATCTGAATAGTGTACAGGCATGGGAAATTAAATGTTTGTTTAATACTCCAATGTTTTTCTCATATTTGCTATTTTGAAGTCTCAAATGCCGTGTTTTCTGTCTTTAGCTTTACAGAGCAGAGAGAACTCTGTTAAAATTTTGATCTAGCTGCTTGGAGTTTATTTAATGGGGACAGCACTTAGAGAACAGTTTGCTGGGTGTTTCCTGGGATTAGATATAATCCCTCTCATCTAAAATAGCTTTTTCATGATTTCAGCATAAGAGTGAATCCAGTTACATCAAATACATTTGTTTTGCTGACTGAAATAATACAGCATGAGAGATTCTGCCTCTGCCAAAAAAAAAAAGTCACATTAATTTCTTATGAATAGACAGGTAGTGTTTTTCATTTTTACAAATGCAGCTTTGCATTTTGGAGCCCAAAGTGCCAAGGAAGGAAAACTTCATGATTACACAGTCTAAGACCTGTGGAAAGGGAGACTGCTGTGACTTCTCATCCTTAAAGGGGATAATTAAGAGTAAATTCCAATAGGTATATATAAAACATAAATTATTTCCCACCATATGAATCAAACTCTGAATAACTGAGTTCATCTGCTTTTCTAATTACTTTGCAGGGACAAATACTGAAAGTAAGGGAGGAGGGGGATCACAGGCAATAGCTTCCTTATATATCCAGGAAGACTCCCCACAATGGATAAAAAAAGCTTCCACTATATGTAGTTAAACAAAATAAACGTGTAGGTATCAGAAGTTCAAAGTGTGTAGTTTGGCAAGGGGAACTGACAAGCAGTATTCAAGCAAAAAAAAATTTTTACTTAGAGGCACCCACATTCTGCCTTCTCTGTAGTGTGCTCCTTCAGATTTGATGTGAAATTAAAGTGTGAATAAAAGCGGTACTATTTAGCTTTGTCCTACCCACACTGTCCAGGTTGTGCCCCAGGAATCTGGAGAGCATTCAGCAGGTTGAGCTTCTTTCATGCCATGGCCACCTCACCCCTCTGGAGTCCCCTTGGGAGGTCAGGATCAGTTACCATACATGTCGCAGAGTCTGCCTTTAGGGTCACAGGTCCAGTCACTCATTTCAGAGCTTCTGTCCTGCCAGAAGGTACTATTCAGCTCTTCTCCCCTACTCTCTTTGTCAAGCAGCCTCTGCATTGTCCTTTGTGCCAACTCTCACACCCTACCATTCAGCTTTCTAGATTAGCAGAAAAAGATGCGTACATCACAAAAGGAGAAAAAAATATCTCATTTCTCCTGAAAGGATGAATGAGGAACAAGGCGTCTTCATGCATTTGACCAACCAGCACAAGAGAGGTCCTTTGAAACCATAAGCATGAACCTTCAGGAGTGACAGTCTTTATCGTACTCGGTGTAGTCTGCCTCAAATGACAGCCTTCACAATACCTAACCCACAGTAATTTGCAGAAAAGTTATGGTGACTGCATCAGTAGATGTTGCAGCTCAGGGCTATGCATCCCCCACTGCACAACTAGCTCTGCTGTCAGGCAATCCTAAACTTCCATCCTCTGCTACCCCTGTGGAGCAGCTATCTGTCTGAAGAATCACTCACCTCCCACAAAGAGCTTGTTGTGGGCTCCTGGAGTTAGACTTTTGTCAAAATTCAAAGTAGGTATTGAGTTGATTCTGCTGTGAAATGTTATCCACAGATACAGGCAAATGACACGACCAGAATGAGAAGGTGTGTGATAGGGCTGTAAGACTAGTAGTTTTTAATTTGTTTTTTTAAATACATTTTCTTAATCTCATGTCATTAAAATAGGAAAATGCTGTCTCCTTTTAAGACTAAACATATTTGACTAAAATAGAATCTCACTGAATTCTGAGAAAAAGAAAAAAGATTACATTTTCTGGAACATATATATTCTGGAGGTGAAACTGCTATGCTAATATTTGTTTTCTCAGTTAACGTGAAGAACTGGGTACAGCTTACTTCAGAGGTCCCATGTGTCCCCCAGGCTAGTGTGCAACAAATGGCTGACTTGCATTTGTGTATCAGGACCTGCTTATACTGTTAGATTAGGAATCAGGCCACTCACCTGACTTATGTTCGTAAAATGAGATAAAAATGTGCAAAAAGCATTTATGAAAGTAATTTCATGTTCTAGGAAAGTTTACATGCATTGAAGTCAAGTTTCATTTGGAGCGTCAGATGGGATACTATTTAATCCAGATGTACATTCCTAGCCTCCTGATTGTCATTTTGTCCTGGGTTTCTTTCTGGATCAACATGGATGCTGCTCCAGCTAGAGTTGCACTGGGTATCACTACAGTTTTGACAATGACCACGCAAAGCTCAGGATCAAGAGCTTCCCTCCCAAAAGTAAGGAAATAATTTTGTACCATCAGTTTGTTACTAACAAGAAGTATTTGTACTACTCTTTAAGTTTCTCAAAGGTCTGTGTAAATTTGCATCTGATAAAGATACATGAGAAAGTGGCAACAGTGTGATGTTAAACTTGCAGTACTCTTGCATTTGGGTTCAGGCAGGTTTCTGCTGGTTTATGGGACAGCTGGAGGATTCAACCATATGGATTTTTAGAGTTTCTACTAGTTTTGAGACTTAGTTTTCAGTATGTCACAGCCAGATTTTCTGAAGTATTTAGGTACCTAACTGGATTTCTGAAAGTGCTTTCATTCTATCTGGTTAGGACTTTATAAACTCTGGCCTTTTCTAGACTGTTAGACTTCATGATATTTTGGTGTTTCTAGATATGGCACTTAGTTCAATGTATATATAAATATACATAAAAAATAGGTATATATAAAACACACACACACATATACGTATATAACACATGTATACACCTAGAAGGTTTCTCTGGAGAGTCTTTCCAGTGAGGAACAGCTGATATCTTTGCTTCATGGCAGAATTTGTCCATGTTCTCATTCAAGTGTTGTCTGCAGAACTTTATCTTCTCCATGCACAAAAATACACTCACTAAAATTATGTGTTATTTTTTTTTAATCCAGGCCAGATGCTGTAGATGGGTTTACAGATTACAAACTGGATTCTGTGTTTAGTCAGGCTGACATCTCTTTTCAGCATAGGCACAGCCTGAATGCTTCTGCTGATATCAGTCCCAGCAGAATTTCATGTGCATGCCTAGGTTTTACAGTTTTCAGGGATAGAGCTCAAAGGTAGGTCAGTTTTCAACAGTCTAAGGAGTCATGAGATATAGTCTCTCTTTACAGAAGTCCAGCATCGCATGGATTGGGATCACTGCAGCAATGAAAAGCACGGATTTTTGAGTGTTTGTATAGAACATGATCCATTCCAAAAAGCATGTTGTATTTTGTGCTACTTTACCCTCAGAATCACATTTAGTCACATTCCAAATACTGTGATTTGTTCAAGTGGAGTGTATATATATACATACAGAGCAACTTCAAAAACTGCACAGATTGCGTTACTCTTTTGTTGGTAATGAGAAGATATCACTTAAAAATCTGGTGACTACAACAGTTGATTCAGCTTCACTTGTTCACTTGGAGATATGTATAATTTTCCATGCAAACTGAAAGTTTTTTGTATATTAACTCCATATCCATTTCAAATGTATAATTTCTTAAACATTTTTTCAGACAATTCAGTCAATATTGCCAAGTGAACACTCTGAAAAGAAAGTCAACAAAGAGATAATGTTGGCAAGGAGCATACAGGCTCTGTAGATAGCAAATTTAAAGTCACTGAACACTGTGTCTAGGTAGTACTGCACGACTCCATGTGTTATATTCCAAGTTTCTTCCAAATTAACTGGCTTGGGAATTAGAGATGGTACAATCATGTTAGTGGAGATTTCCATCCACATTTCCAACTGGGCAAACATAACCTGCCAAGAAACTCTGCAGTGTTAGCATGCCCAAAATGCTGATGCTTTAGAAAGACTTTTTGTCATGTGCCTTTGATCCAGCTGAAATGTTTCTCCCTTTTGTATTCTGCCTTGTTTGAGCAGAAAAGTATTTGCTGGATAATTTTCTGGGCTTTTGCTAAGTAGAAGAAATGGTCATATCCAGAATATGTTGATTGTGTCTATTTGAATAGTGGAGAGTTTCTCCTCCAGCCTCAGGAATAAATACATTTATCACAGCAGTTGTCAGAGAACAGTGATGCTCTGACCCTACTCCATCTTCTTTCTTATTGTGTTCCTTTGCCAGAAGATAAGCAGTAAGGGGAAAGTACCTCACCAGATAGCCCAGCACCTTATTTCTGTCAGGCTACACCTGGTTGTTACAATTTCATTGTGTAACTCAGCTCAGCTGTACTTCATAGTTTTATTCTCTATAAGTGAACTAACAGTCATGGGGGCTTTTGAAGGTTCTGACTCCCACCTTGGATGACACAGATGCCCAAAGAAACATGGAACTGACCAAAATAAAAGTGCTTCAAAACAGGCTCTGTGTGCAAACACATCTCATATCATCAGTATCTGATTCCTTACACAAAGCAGAAAGTTTTTGTTGTTGTTGCAGGCACATAGCTGTTTTAAAACCTCTTCTGCAACTTACTACCAAAATTGTATTTCTTAATAAAATCTGTCCAGCTGAAATGCATTTAGAAATAAAAATAAAAACGGAATCAAATCACTGTTAAGTCCCAAAATGGGTCTTTAAAAGTAACGTTTTTTTAAGTCCTTCTACATATTGCTGTGACACAGGAAGTTAGGCTGTCGATAAAACATCCATTTAAAAATTGCTCCAAGCATGAATTCTAACAGAATAAGATATGACAGATTTATTTTTGCAAAACTACTGAAAAAAGAGATGCAACCTTGCTTTGTGGAAGCAATAAAGCAACCTACATTTGAATATAAGAGTTCTATTTTCCCCCATCCTTCTTTTTGTCCTGTTCTTAACAACACACATTTATACAACTTAACTTTGCCTTCAGTTTCCTACTGTCATATGCTAAGAGCTTCTTCTCATTCTTCTCTATTTTAGTAGCTCTTTACCACACACACATATACAAAAAACCAACCAAACAAAAAAATCAAAGCATTAAAACTCACTGCTTTAAAAGGAACCTAAAAAAGGAACAGAAGAACTGTGATAAGATTACCGGTCAGATATTTTGTCTGTTTCCAAGTTACTATATCAATGATTAAAGTGTTACTGTTCAGGAGTAATTACATACATATTGTTCTCAACCCTGGTATAAGATACATGACAGAGTTCTGTTTACTTAGAACTGCTCTTTTCTGTATTAATAACTAATATTCACTGTGATACACAGATTTCATAATGATAGGTCATGGCAACACAGACATTAGGCACTCCATTGCTGAAAATTTGTTGAAAATTAAGCATAAGATTAAGACTACTAAAAAGAAAGAAAGGAAAGAAAAGGAAAGAACACAATTAACTCCAACTGAGGTTCATGTTTGCGCCACATAAGAGAAACATCTAGAAAGCCTCTTCTAAATTAAGTATAATTATATTTCTTTAGTAAATTTTGTAATATTTCTGTAGAATTATTATCTTTGGAGTGTTTTGAAATTCTGGATAAGAATAGAGGGTTAAATTCCAATGTAAGAAACATAGTGATAAAAAAGCATGCAATTTTTTTCCTTATTCTTCTACAAAGTTGATTTCTTTGTTACAAAAGGTAAGAATAAGCCATGAGAGAGGTTATATCCCAGAAAAGCTACTACTGTTCTGTAGTGCCTGTTTCAGAAAGCAGGAAGATTCTCTTCCTCTACAGTTTTAACATAAGCTGCAAAATACTGCATCCTGATTCCTTCATGGAGATGAAATGATTTTCTGTATAGGGAGTATCTGCAAAAAAATATTCATCAGGATGTTAAAATCTATTATAGTGATAAAATTATTTTGTGTTTGTTACACAAACATAGTGAGGGGTCCTGTAACCAGAGTTACCCTTACTGGTTGTGTTAGGAGGTGGTGAGGAACGCATCCAGAAAGCTGGGTTTGAATACCTTCTTCGCAGTTCAGCTAATTCATTGCTGGGATGCCCAGGAATGGTGGTGATCCAAAATAGCAAGGTTTCTATGATCAGTTCCCCTTCCCACACATTCATGTGTGTACGTCTTACCCACATCTGATACTCTGTGTCTGGATTCCTCTGGTCTTATTATCATTTTCCACTTAGAATCTGTGGCTAGATAAATGTTTGTGCACCCAGCTACACCAGAAGCTCTTGCTGATCAGCCAGCTGAGCAGAAATCCTGGTTGTCAGCTGGGTCATCAGTGAGGCCACAAATCTGCAATGAAAACCTCACGAAACCCTGAGTTTTCTATGTGAGCTCTGTGCATGAAGCAGGGAGCCTGCTTGCAGCTAGGGTTTGTGGGACTTCATCTACGCAGAGAAACACTATGGCACACAAATCAGGAATCTGATGTAACCTACCATACACCCATGCGATACACAGCACACACTTAGATCCAACGCTTTCTGGAAGTATCAGACCTACAGCACAAAAATGGCAGTATGTATTCATCAAAATATGGATTAAGGAATGTCTGAGCATCATGAGAGACATGGAGACATAGAATATGCCTTCACGTATTTTACAGTCCCAGCTGTATATAAGCTGGGGGAATAAAGGGAAGGATATCAACATGCAATAGTGCAGAATTGTTGAGAAGTGTTAGAAAAGAATTCTTCAGAGAACTGAATGACCATTCTCTTGTTATTCTATTTATTTTTATACAGCTTCCCTTCTGTTGAATCAACAGAATCAAAAGTTTTAAAGCACTTTCAAATGAGGCATTTAAAAGAATAATGAGTTCTCTACTGTGCTACTAATTGAGTATTTTTCAGATTGCTTCCTTCTTAAAACACTTATATAAACCAAACCTAGCAACAACAGCCCAAGAAAATTAATTACTTCTAATGCCATAAGGCAAAACATTTGAGGACACTTTAAGCCAAGTAAGTGATAGCAACTGCATTTTACACAGTTGCATAGCATTCATATTGTGTTACTTTAACGCACAGTGCTTGATGAATGCATGTTCCTTCCCCAGGGAGCAATCTCTGCAGAAAAAAAGTCTCATTCAAAGCTCACCGAAACATCTGGGAGTCCTTGCATTCACTTCATTTGGCTTGGGATCACTAAATGCATTACCAAATGCAATAAAAGCATTTTATTCTAAAAGGTGCAGAGACTTGCAAAAACAAAGTCAATGAAGTCTATGCCTTTTGGCAGTAAATGACTGCTTTTATATGTTTTCTACTATCCTCACCATATTTGGAGACTTTTCAAGATTCTTTGGCTTCTGGCAGACCGGTCTGAGAAAGTAACCTCTCCTTTTTTGAATGCCAAAAGTTATGAAATAAAGAAGCTCCAAGAATACAGCACATTTTTTATTTTGAATTAAAGTTAAAATGATGCCATAATATTAATTTTTTAATGGAAGAAACAAGAATAACAGTAAAGAAAAAGGAATAGATGCTGTTAGCAGAAATTATATTCTTCATTCATTTGTTTTCATAGTAAGTAGAGAACCTAAGGTGATAGCTTACTCTTTCATGAAAAAAAAAACCCAACAGTGAGATAATACATTTTTGTGCAGCATTATGGTAAAAAAGCAGTAATTGAAGTAACTTGGAATAGAAGCAATTTTTTTGACAAATTACTTTTACTCTAGTCTCAGGATCTGAAAAGGAAATATAGGAGTAATTCAGTGATCATGAGATATGTTAGTCGGAACTTGGATTATGTGGGTATCTGAGCACATCATACACTGCCTGAAATAATTAAGTTAACCCTATTTTTATTAGATGTTTACAAATTCCTGTTGGAGACCTGATGGTCCTAAAACATTACCTTGATATTTAATATGCTTGTACATATTCATGTATTCTGAAAAGGGAACTGCAAACAAATTTCCACTTTACAAAAAATTATTTAAGGGCCTTGAGTGGATTAAAAAACCCCATCCTAGTGGTTGTCAGTTTTCTTGACCCTAACAAAAGTGAGCATGCTGTCCAAACACTTGGCAAGTCAGGCTGTGCTATCAGGTACCCATGAAGATCTGCTCTTTGATCATGTGCCTACATGGAAATGTTTTAGCACTCTCTTGTTCATTTCCAGTGTTCTTATATAACTTTCTTTTCCCTCCCCATTACAGTTTTAACATATATTCCTTCTTTTACTTATATTAAGATATCATGAGACCTGCTTTAGCCCTTTTTTTTTCTTTTTTTTTTTTTTTTTGAGCTTGGCAAAGCTAGGCACAACTAAATCTTATATTCAGACAATGTTTTCAATATCCATTGTTATATTATATACAGTATTTGAATCTGGATACAAAGATCTCTTCTAGATTACATAACAAAAGACATCACATAGACTGAACCTATTTTTCAACAAAAAAAGTTCCAAAATAAAACAAAGTTCATAACTAAGTGAGCATGTGTTTGCTTATTGCAACTTATTGAAGCAGTTACTTGAGCACAAACTGATCATGACTAAATATAGTTCCATGTGTAAAATAAACTGTCCTACAAAATATTAGCAGATAAATTACTGTCAAGCTCTTTATAAACACCTGCTCATAAATCCTAGCTCAAAAAGGAGTTTTGTTATTCTGCTTTACAGCTTTTTCATATTCCATTTCTTTATTCTTACTTCTTCCCCCTTTACATATGTTTTGTCGTGTATGGTTTTGAAGTAAGATGTTAATGTGCTTGTGCTTGAGGGCAAGAGGGTGTTTGAACTGCAGTGGAAGATGTGTTACATGTATCAGATGATATGTGATGTAACAGAGAGAACTTTCTAGCCACTTCAAGTATTAATAGCTGTGGCCACGTTAATACCAGCTTGAAAATATGTACTTAGCCCTAATGAAAAGAGTCTGTGGTGCCCAGAAACTTCTCTGCTGCCACCACATACATCAGCTGGTCTTGTAAAAGACACCTTCCCTTCTTGTAAATTTTGCACCTTTGAGATCTAGTTTGATACATAGATAGCCTATGAAGTTATAACTTTGGTGGGAGCAGTATCTTAATTAAAACAATGTTGGACAAGCTTTGGCGCAGTTATATATGCTGTGATCATGCATCTATTATAGGAAGATTTTTTTTTCTCCCATTCCACAACCATTTCTAATTTTACAAAACCTAAAGTTTGTGTCTGCTGCACAGGTAGGAAGACAAAATACAACAGGTTCCATGCTTCTTGTGAGAAGAGCAGGACGAAGAATGACATAGATGCTACACAGATCATATAAATCTGTTGCTAGAAATGGCCACATTATTTTCTTTAACTTGGCCATAGACATGTGGTGAATCTTTGGGTCTTACAGTGCTTATGTAGAAGATTATAGTGAAATACTTGCTGCCCTTCATTCTGGGCAAAGCTAACTGACTGGTATGTTGTCTGATAAAGACTAATACATCTATAGCAGATTGTACTCTATGAAAGTAAAAAAATAAAAGACTGAGTAAATCAGTCACTTTTTCCACTGTACTAAGCTAAACTTTAGTTTGCTTTTCTGTATAGGAAGACACTGGTATTTACTGTAGTACAAAAACAGTGTTTGCTGCCATGCGTGACAGCTAAAAATACGCAATAAAATGTGTCTGAATACCTTTGGGATGTAGTTTGAGTACTCCTGGCACTTCCTCAGCAGGTTTTATAATGCAGTCATCTGGGAGGGCTGGCATTCAGAGGAGCCTATTTCAAGCATAAGAGAAGAGTTGAAGTTATTGTGCTCACCAGTCTGGTGGTTGTTTCATAACCTTGGCATGGTGCGGGGGCTCTCTGGCTTTGTTGTTGCACCCTCCAGGACCTTCTGGCAGCTTTTAGCAGCTCTCTGAGGAACACTCCCTGACGCTCTTTCACACACATAAGTACTGCAAACCCGCTCTGAAGCAACAACATATGCTGTTGTGGCTCATTCATTTCAAGTAATTGCAAGCCTTGACTCTATTAGATCATCTAGGAGTATTACTTATGAATATCCTCTGTTAATATTTCATCTGAAAAAATGTTGATGGGACCCCCTGGAGTCTGGGAAAATACACTTTAATTTGAAGTGTACCTTAAGGCTGCCACCTTCCTGCCTGAACCTCAGTGCACACTGCATGTGGCTGTTAAGACAGCTGAGCCGTCGACATCTTATTCCCCAAAAGTTGTCTTTGGGTTACACCCCAACTGTTTGAATTCCACTGCTTGAATGACAGGTCTTTGTTTTTGTTTTTTTCTTCGAGAAACATTTCTGTGGCAAAAATACCACTGATATTGATGCCTAGAACTATTAACACATTCCTCTTGTCTCCCACTACCTCAGAAAGAAAACAGAGAGAGGCAATTTCCTTTTTTTCATGAAAGCATCAAGCAAACTTCTGCAGGAGAAAGAATCAAATGACTCAGTGTCTTGTTTTTACATATATCTGTGTTATGATATGACTATGAAGTGGTTCTGGGCAACCTGGTCTAGTTCAAAATGTCCCTGCTTATTGCAGGTGGGTTGGACCAGGTAACCTTTGAAGGTCCCTTCCAATCCAAACTATGATTCTATAGAATCATAGAATCAACTAGGTTGGAAAAGACCTTTAAGATCGAATCCAACCATTACCCCAGAACTGTCAGGACTACCACTAAACCATACCACTGGAGACCTCATCCACATGGTTTTCGAACACTTCCAGGGACAAATACGATTCTGTGACTTTAATTTGCCAGTAGTGAGGTGCACTATTCCTTGTTGCAGTAAAATCAGCTTTGGAAAAAAACCCTAATTCTGAACTAGGCATTGGCAAGAAAACAGTATAATTTGTTTTTAAGTCATGGGAATATATAGTAATGCACTCTAGAATGCCTCATTATTCACAGATCCTAGTAGTAAGGTTTAAAAACCTGATGAAGTAGTCTCTTCTCCTCATTATTTCTTCTTCCCAGAAGCTTGGAATTAATTGAGATATCTTGTCTCAAAAAGAAGGGAACATGAAAGCAAAGAGCTTTGATCCTCAGTTGCTTCTATCTGGTGCTAGGCTTCCCTGCCTGTGAGAAACAGACATAGTGTGCTGTCTTTCCTTATTCTACCAAAGGTTAAGGCTCTGGAGAATTGCACCAGAGCTCTCAGTATGTCAGGAGAGAAATGTGACTAAATCACAGCAGAAAACATAAGTTAGAAAAAAGGGAGAACCCATAACAAATGTTCCTCAGTACATGTATTCACAGAATGGTTCATAGTATTAATGTATAAATGTTAGTTTAAAAGTATTTCATCAATATAAATTATTGCATTTTTTGTTTCTTTTCTGCAAAGGCCATGTTCCTTTTTGTGCATAATAGCAATCAAAACACTCTGTTGATAGATTTGTACTAAAATATGATGAACAGAGTTACTTTTAAAATTTATCTGTGGTCAGGGGACGCTGATGCCCATCCCTGTATAAGGTATGATCAACTTAAAAGGGTCTCTTAATTTTCCAGGGAACCACGTAGATGGTCACGGATAGCAATGAGAGTACCACCTTTCTGGATTTCACCACTCTATGCTTGAGTGTGGTCTGCTCATCAACTGACTTAAACCCAGTTTAAATTTGCATCAAACTGACAAAGGAAAAATGAAAAGTTAAAGAAGTGAAACAGTCCGAATGTCAGAATTGTAATAAAAACTCTTGGAGTTAGACAGTGTTCTGTTGCTTTTTCTTATTAAAAAAATCAACCTGCTCACTTGTTTTTTTAAGGAAGCTGTAATTGTCTGACAGGATCTATTTTATGACTTTGTTGGCTGCATTTTTCTGTCTCCTGAGCCTTCTAGCAGAAAGCGAATCTGCTAGGAATGAAAATAAAATCCTGTCACTGGATATGCTGTGAATTAAAGCATTTAGATACTCAGGCTTTAGCACTGCTTTTCGTTTTTACCAGGGCTCCCCAAAGTTAAGGATGATGGGGTTATGCCATGAAGACAACAGTGCAGAACAACATAGTTCTGCATATATCTATCTTTGGATATGACACCCCCCTTGCTTTTATGTATTTCAGAATGGCTAAAATACTACTCTGGCAAGCAATGTGGTGTCCTTATTTTTGTCTTGTTTTCTCTATCTATCTGCCCCATCTAGTGAGCGGGAAGAATAAGACATAGTTATTCTTGTAATTGGTTAATTATTCTCTGAAGTTGATCCATTTTCCATTCTTTAGTAATGGTGTAGCGTTGATTTTAACTGGGTACTATTGTGTTTTTGGTAAATAAAAAATGCAAATTTGATTTTCTTTTTTAATAATTTTCCTGTCCCTTGTTAGAATGGGGATAAACACTGTATTGCTCACTCCAGAAGTGCTATGTGCCAACCACCCAATGTCGTATAGGTGTGACTTCTTATCTTTTTCTATGTTAACTGGAAGAGGAGAGAGATGTTTTGCAGCAAGTCAAAATAGTGCATATTGCAGATGCTTTCAGGCAAGATTTGTAGCTTGGCTAATGATTTCATGGTGAATTGTTTTAGGGTAAAACTCTCTCAGTAAGAGCAGCTATAAGAGGTGATTAGCTTCTTGCATTATGAGGTTTCAGAAGAAGCTTTTCCCAAATTGAAAGACATGTCTAATTAAACCACTGTGGATTACCTGAATATGCAAACAGCGCTTCATGGCAAGTTCATCTGGCCAGTTTCATTCCTGATTTCCACGATTAGGCTTACTTTCTGCAGATGTACTTCCCTCTTAGTTAAGGAAAAGCATCCTCAAAAGCAGTTGCTGACCACAGCAGAGTTCAAAAACATCTTACCCAGCTCCTCTGTCTGCCATCTGTGAAAGACTTTTAAATAAATCCTTGCCAATGCTTGCATTGTCATCATTATGATTTTTTTTTTAATTCATACTTTTTTGAGATGCTGTTAAGAAAGACGGCTGAAAACCATCCTCAAAAGACAATGAGAATTTTAAGCTAGAACCAAATTCTGCTATTTTCAGCTCAAATCAAATAAACAGTTCTTCCTAAATCCTCTTTGTCTGTGTAGTCACATTGTATTAGATATGTGTTCCAGTAGTGATATACATTTTAGATGTGGTCAGGAATTTTTTCTGAGGGACTGTGTTTTGCAAAACAAAACGACCCGTTTTTGAAGCTCTCTATCCAGAAGATACTTAGAATACTGTTCTCATTTATTAGAAAAATTTCCTAAACTGTTGCTCTTGACTTCCAACCAGCACTGTCTGATTTCTCCAAGACTTTTTTTTTAATTTTTGAAACTGCTTTGTTACTTGGAAATCAAAAATTAATCAATCTAAAAATATCTGAAAAGCTTGATGTGAGAATAGAAATGATGGAAATAGTTCAACTGACATGATTTAAAAATATTTAATTTATGATTTGGGACTTTTTTTTTTACATTTTCTTTTTTATTCTAATTTAGAAAACATTTCTGAAATGTCAAAAATCCTCAGGGTAGGGAAAGAACACATCCCACACATATCTAACATTTACTGAGATACCAGTAGGCACTTTTCAACTTTAAATAATATTAAGAGTTCAGAGAAAAGTTGCTATAATTAAAACCTTACTACAGTCACAAGATCAAGCTTGTGACTGAAACACTGAGAGGAAGAGAATAAAATCAAGCTACCTCATAGTGAGCTTCAGCCATGCTGCTTGTAGCCAGCATATGAATCTTCAAGTCATTGGAGCTGGTTTTATTCTGATGTGGCTTAGTGACTTCTAGAAGTCATAGATCTTTTCTGTCCAGAAGGCACAATGTGGCCTTCCAGGATAGCACTGTTATTTTTGCATCCGATTGCTATTACAGTTGTGTTCTATAACACACAAGGGATTCTCTGGCTTTGCCCTCCAGCCCGTGTCTCTTGCTATGGATTTCTTGTCTGGTCTATAAATACTTTCCAGACTGTTTTCTCATTCAAGAATTCCTACGATGAAATTGAGTAACCTTTTGATCTCTTTTTTAGTAAACTAAACAAATCGAGCTTCTTTTGTCTCTCACTCATATGATATCTTCTTCAGACTTCAAACTTGTATCATCTTCCTCACTGTGCCAATATAACTTTTATTTTTTTTTAATATAGCATCTACAACTATGCTACCGTCTCTCCCTCCTCCTGTGTTCTGTTTATAGACTCAATAGTCATATTCACCTTTTCCCCACAGCTTTGTACATCTGATGGTCCATTATCAGTCCCTTTCAGTACCATTCATGGTGCGCAGTACAGCCATGCTGCCTACAGATGTGGCCCCCTCCTTGTCTCCAGCAATCTGGCTGATATGGGGCTCTTTTCACAAGCATTTAGCTTGGAAGTGCCTGGTATTCCTAATTACACTGTTCTTGTCATTGTTTATAATTCTACCACTCTTCATTTCTTCTGATTTTTTTTTGCATTTTTCCAGGACATTCCGTTTCTACTGATCAGTGTTCATGTTCCTCTGGTTTTACTTGTTTTTTAAGTATTTTCTTTTTAGCTCTCTTTCAATAATAATGCCTATTTCTACATTTGTCATGCTATAAAAGGTATTTAAAAACCAAATTGGGACAGTTCAATGGTTGTGGAATTGCAGTTATTAAAATCTTTAACTCTTGTATGGTTATAACATACTTAGTGTTAATAAATAAGAAAATGTTTGTGAAAGTCTGTGCTTATGCCATGTAAGCCAGGAGAAGTTATTGCTTTCTGAAAACCCAACTGATTGTAAATGGTTAAATCTCAGAGGGAGGACACTTGTAGAGAAAGCTATACCTGAAGCAGTATCAGAGTGTAAATAGGTACAAAAAGGAGCACTATGAAATTTTTTCTGACTTTTCTTGCCATTTGTGGATGAGAAATTATGCTGAAAACTAAATTGAAATCAAAATGGAAAAGTCATATTAAATTGAGTAGTAATTTCCGAGGAGTATCAGTCTGTATTGTGAAAAATGGTGGTTTATGTCCATTTAGCCAGTAAAAGAGCAATAGAGCCTAGAGCGCCTGGGAGAGGTGTGATTGTACGAGAGTCTCTCAGGTCCTCAGCCAGCCAAATAGCTGATGGTTTGGGTTGTAGCAGCGAGGTGAAGTAAGAATTTGTAAGAAGTCAAGTTTTTGTAGCATCAGATAGGAACAATGTGGATTAAGATGCAACACATAAAAGAGAAGTTTATGAATTTCATTAATTATGAGGTAATAAGAGTTCCAGTGAAAACATTAGCCTGGAAGTAGAAAAAGCTCTTCATAAGCAAAACTGGATAGGTAATAATTTCTAGTATCAATTAAAGTTAATAAAGACAATAGTAAAAGTTTTAAAATGTAGATTTTCTTTTGGATTTGGAGAGCTGTAATCATAGAATCATAGAATCATAGAATAGTTAGGGTTGGAAAGGACCTTAAGATCATCAAGTTCCAACCCCCCTGCCATGGGCAGGGACATCTTGCACTAAACCATGTAAAGAGTTACTTTTCCATCTATGTAAGATAAAAAATGCACAGGAAAAAGAAAAAAACTACTTAACATATGATACAGGGTGAAGAGAGAGGAGGAAATAAATAACAAGCCCCTTAATAGTTAGAGCTTTAAATCAACTAGAGATATACAAGCACTAAAAATATTCATATGTAGCTGTCTATGAAGAATATGAATAAAGGATTATTTTTCACCTGTGGCTTGTAATAACAGATTGAGGAAAGAGTAAAATAGCATATAATGGAAAGAAATCATGTTTCATTTGCATCTGCCTTTTTGAAGCTTTCTGGAGAAAGCCGGAGCAATTCTTTTCACTTAGACTAATGATGGCTACTTTAATGGACTCATCTGTATTTCACAACCAATTTTAAATCAGAAAGTAAATAGGCCTTGTAAACCTCCAGTGAGATCCAACTGTCAACAATGAGGTGACTGAAAATTGTTTTAGACTGCCTTTCTAGTCAACAGAGAAAAGGAAGCACTTCCACTGCCAAATTCTTCTGACACTCAGAGAGGTATGCAAGGTAGGTCAGAGGAATTGCTTGCCAACCAGGGAAGCCAGGGTGACCAGTCTGAAAGTCAGATGTCTGAAGTGGTGGGAGTTAAATCCAATCCCAAACACACAGTGTGAAAAGTAGTAAAAAGTGCAGCATAATACAGAAATATTCAAAACATTAAGCTCTGTTTTTTTTTTTCCAGACAAGCAGCTATATGAGAATCTTCTTACCTACATCTACTGTTTGTGTGTGATTAGGGTCAAACCTGTGGTATTTAGGAAAAGAAATTGATTTTTTTCCTTCCCATTCTTTTTCAGTGCAGTGCTGGCATGGATTAGAGTGAATGAATTGGGGATGAGGTGGTATCCAAATGCTTGTTTCATTATAGTCTGTTACACATTTGTTAATCTTTAAGGCAAACAGGTTACAGGAGGTGACTCTAAGGCCCTATGTAGAGCCAGTGGGGCTGCTCACAGGGCATAATTCAGTCTCCAGAACCAGGCAGTGGAGAGAAAAATGAGAGAAATGAGAGAAAACCCCACAGCTCAGAAAATATGTGGTGGCTCTTCCTTATTGCGTGATTTGTGTATTGTTCCAATTTTGAAAGGTGACAGATGTACGTTGTTCTGTGTGCTCTTGCTAGATCCACTGCTCCATTAGAGGGAAACTGCTGTTAATATTTCAACACTCTTCACATAATTGCTTATATGATTTATAAGCTGTGTGGTTTGGTTGATATGCTGGAGGGAAGGAATGCCATCCAGAGGGACCTTGACACACTTGAGAGGTGGGCCAATGCCAACCTCATGGAGTTCAATCAAGCCAAGTGCAAGGTCTTACACCTGGGTCAGAGCAATCCCAGGCACAGCTACAGGTTGAGCAGAAAACAGATTCAGAGCAGCCCTGCAGAGAAGGACTCGGAGGTGTTGGTCAATGAGAAAATGAACATAAGCCGGCTTCAGTGTGCACCTGCAGCCCAGAAAGCCAACCATATCCTGGGCTGCATCAAAAGGAGAGTGACCAGCAGGTCGAAGGAGGTGATCCTGCCCCTCTACTCTGCTCTTGTGAGACCTCACTTGGAGTATTGTGTGCA
>JANHGB010052069.1:87249-100812 GCA_026283785.1 Coracopsis vasa | reverse complement strand
ATTCATTAATGTTTTCAGACTGGCAACTGCATTATTTTAGACATTGTAAAATCAGTGCTTTTGCTTGCATTTTACTTAACTCAGCTTGAATTAAGAGTAATTTCAAAGCAACGCCTGACTTGCTATTATTTATTAATTAGTTTGCAATTCTGAGATAGTATGTCACCTTTCCTCACCTAAGGATGATCACACCCGTGACCAACGCAGTCACTGAATGAAAGGCTTTGTTTGAACCCATGAAAGCTGCAAGAAACTTTCTTCCAGGATCTGGTGACGATCAGCAGAGCTCTTTGACACAGCTGAAAAAGGGCAGCAAGCGCATCCTGAAGCTCCAAGCTCTCTTCAAAGTCTTCCACTCATGTAGCTGAAAGAAAGCCATTCATTTTGCTGTTTCCCTCCAGGTCTGACAGGTCCTCCACTGCAAGGGTGTAGCTTTCAGGTGTTGTTTCTGATATATCACGAAATGCACAAGCTGTAGTACAATGTGCTCATGTACCATGTGCCCAGTGATAAATGGCTGTACCACAGAGTGAGGCTGGTGCTGTTGGCTTGAGAGCCCAAATTACTTTTTTTTTAGTGCTTCTGAGTATAAAATCATTTACACATTCACCATGTCACCATGTGAAGATCCCTTTAGACAAGTCCCAAGTTGATTACATAAATAAGAGAAAGCTCTGCAAATCACTGCATCAATCTTTTGGAAACCTTTCCCCCAAAATGATTTTTTCTGTTTTCAGATCAAAAGCCATTGTTTATCTCAACTTCCAAAGAATAAGGAAAAATTCATAGCAGATGTGTCTCCAAAGACTTAAATAGCTGTATAGTAGCGTATTTTTTGGATTTGCTATTCACAAAAATAAACATGGTGTGAAATATTGCCATTCTGCTTCATTTGCAGCAAGGCATAACAGGAAGACACCAGTATTTTGTTTTAAATGTTTAGGGCTCAAAAATCAAATGGCTGGAAGAAAGATGCTGTGCTCCTGAGGAGCTGTAACCCTCCCTCTCAGCCCCCTCCTAACAATACAGGGTTGAGAGTATACTCATAGAAACACAGACAGAAGTAGCCTATAGGCTACATAACAAAACCAGCATGCCATGCTTCATCCTTGGGGCTACAGCAGTTCATATCGTGACTTGGGGAGCCCACTGGTCCCTCATGGGTTACACTTGTTCTGGCTCTGTAAGTAAAACAATTTATTCCAAATCCAAACCTTCTGAGCTTGCCAAAACTGGTTTTAATCAGGAAAAAAATAAAATCAGATCAGAATTATGTCTTGCAGACACCACATTTCCATGCTGTGCTTTGGTACTACTCATTGTTTTTTCAAATGAAAAGTTAACAGTTTCGTTGGTGGTTTAAAGTGCTAACATTAACTGTCAGCCCTGGCACTGGGCAGCAGAGGAACTAAAGAAAAAAGGGGCAAGCTGACGACTGCTAATTATCCTTTCACTCACGAAGTTTAAATATAGCTGCCTGTGTTTGAACACAAAGAAGGCCTGCAATTAGGACACATTCAACTGCAAAGGCACCACAACCCCTCCTTTACTTGTGCTTGTGAATGATACAAAACAATACCTCAACAACAGTTCTACTCGATGCCTGTAATTTTCTTGAGTACTGTGTATATTAGTCACAGATATATCCTAAAAGTTGTGATTCTCCCCTCAACACCAGAAAAAGCAAACATACATGCTCTGGAGGCATGGAGCTCTTTAGAGTCTGGTTCTATGAACTACTGAACATTCTTATTATTTCAAGAAGGCATTATAGCCTTTAAAGAATTTGAAATTTAATGATTTAGCCTTAAAAGTAAAGTATCAGTGGTTACACTTGCCCTGCATAGGTGAATGAGTTCCCTTAGAATAATCACATTTCTGTGCCCGGTTGATTCTGACACTTTGTTGCCTTCACTCCTGTTCCTGCTCTGCAAACTAGAAGAACAAAACCCTCCTATATCAAATTTTCATGTGACGAAAAATTGAAAAAACTTCAGACTCATTTTTTGAAGTGACAGTTTACCATTTTCAAATTTTGTCATATTTCTCCTGAAAATGCAGAAATGTGCCTGAAAATGGTATTGTTTCTACAAAAATCTTGATCTTCACAAAACTCTTATTTCATCAGGATACATTTGTATTCAAAGAAACCTCAGCTAACTTAACAACTTTAAATAACGTAAGGATCATGACAGACTTCAGCCCTTTCCTGATCCTTACCACCATGCCAAGCTTTATCTTAGAAAGGCTCTGAAGCACTTCTCCATTCATAATAGTCAGCAACCATTTTAGGGTTTCTGGGATTGTTGGGTTTTTTTAGAGTTTTTAGGAGATTTCTTTTTCCTTCCTAATGAAGTCCTAAAACTGAATGAACCTCTGCTCAGCCTGCACAAGTTCTGACCTTTATCTCCCTGTGACAGTCAGAAAAGTCAGGAAAATACCTTAATGTTTCCAGGTTCCTAGTCCATTCACACCTTAGTGCATCAGACTTGAGAGAGCATGATGGAACCAAACACACACGCAGCCAGACCTAAACAGAGGATCATCACAAGTTGTATGTAGGCTATGAACACAATATAAATTAGCTTTGTTGAAAGCTGTGGAGAATACAGAAAGAAGCTAGTAGGGAAGAGAGGATTGAAAGGGTGGGAGAAGGTGAAAAGAGGAAAAGATGAGTGCCTTGTATTTCCGATATAGTTTGGATAGGAACAACTCAGTAAAGGTGCCAAAACTCCTGACAGATTCATCAAGCTAACTGATACAGTATGTGGTACTGGGCAACTGGGCAAATTAGCCAAGTGGGAGCCAACAATTTGTGTGTGAGACTGAAGTCTTGTCTGAACTTGAAGGGAAAGAAGAAATAACTGCTCCAGTGTCCACTCTCCCCAGACAGGTTTTTCTTCTGGATACTGTTAATTGTGAAAATGCTAAAAAATGTAAGTGGAGCTATAAAATAACAACTTAATTAAAAATAACTATTAAATGCTACATTTTCTGGAAAAAAATAAACATTCAGTAAAAAATATGATCATTATTTTAAAGAGAAGCTATTTACACACAGTATTTTAGCATGTGAAGAGTCACCATGTTGCTCTCTTCAGTGGAACCTCTTCCACATTTCCCTCCCAGCCCCCCAGGCCCTGCATTTCTCTGAATAGGGCCAAGTGGTATTGATAACAACATGAGAAATGAGAAGGGCAATGAAGAAATATAAAAGAAGCATGAAAGAGATGAGAGAGGGTAGAAGAGTGTCTTACCAGTACAGCATGCAGTAGTTTAAGCTGCAGTTTAGCTCCACTTTGTTATGAAATCCCCTACCTAGGGGCTGTGGTAGGTGTAGCGGCTTTGGGGCTTCAGGCTGTATTAAAGCAGTGCCAGTGCTTCTGAGCTCATTATACTAAATACTTTGTACTGATAAAATTTACTAATATTTCACTGCTTCAGCCTTTCAAGTATCAAAAATCCTAACAACGCCAAAGGCACTTGTAGGATTTATACAACACAATACCTTAAAAGTCCGATTTTGCATCAAAACTGCATGATGGAGAACAAGTTTTCTCAGTTCACCACCAAGGGAAGTGTTGACTGCCTGCCAACTCTGCTTGTATTTAAAGGAAGATGCAGGGCTTTCCACATGAATGAAAAGCAACAGCACCCCTTGTTGTGGTGGGTTTTAAGACTGACAGTTTCAAAGATAAAGTGAAAAGTGATTGAACTCAGAACACTAAAGCCAGGATTTTCTATATTCTTCTAGATATTTTTCCTTTTTTACCATTTGGTTACCTGAGAAAAACTAATTTCTGCATCTATTAAAAATAACAACATTGGGGGGGGGAGAAAGAAAGTAAAACAAGAAAAGAAAAAATTACTGCTGAAGATATCTTTGCCTTATGCTAAAGTGTATTAAATGAGAAATACTGAAAACTCAGCAGCAAGATTAATACTGGTGTTCCTGAAAAGTGAAATCCTACAGGATTTCTGGCACTGGAAAGATTCTGACTTCAGAAAGGAAAATAAAACAAAAAGTTAATTTTTCACCAATCTCTAAAAAAACTTGCAGCTATGTCCAGCCCTTTGACCTCAAATAGTGCCCACTTTTGCAGGAAATAACAGCAAAAAGAGCAGAAGGACGGGCAGGAGGAGAAAGATAAATGATTTACGCTAACAATGGATTTGACTGATGAAACATTTGAGTTTGGAAACCAAATCAAATGCTTCTTTGGAACAAGTGTTTGCATTCAGTTAGAGAAAGAGTAAAGTCTTCTTCAGCTACTCTTTAGATCACTTCTTCAGGATTCTTACTTGACACATGGTCTGATGGTTACTTGCTAGAAGCCACACACCTGCAGGAGGTGCTAAATGCCAAAGGGCCTTGAGAAACTAAAACACACACAGAAGCAAAATGTTGAGCAGATCCCACAGTCAGCTACTGATTAGTTGCTGCAAAATAGGCATTAAATCCTACGCTGCAAATGTTTGCAGTCCAATTTCTGCTTAGCCAACCATGAAGATTATTACCACATTTAGAAAACACTTCTTTTTTTTCTTTAAGCCTGAGCCCGAGTCTGAATATCTGATTGTAAAGTTGGTGTCCCAGAAACTGGGTCATGTGTGAATGACACATAGCATGCATGGTTTGTATTTTTAACCCATAGTGTTCCCAGAGTTCCCCCTTAAGTAGCTAATACCAAGAACCTACCCCGGTTATTCCATGAAGAGCTGGTGTAAAATAATATCCTTTAGACAAGTATAAACCAAGCAGATTCATATTGTGTATGCAGGGTGGTATAAGCTAATATTAGAAATGGCTTACTGTATTCTGACACACATTTCTTCCCTGCACATTTAACCTTATAAACTAATCTAATTTTCAGGACTTAAACTTTCTCAGTGTACGCAGTACAAAATGTTACAAGATACCTAGATTTTTCCTTGGCATCCCTCTGAAAACTAGAAATTACATATAAAGATGAACAGAATGGGATTTAACATTGTGGGACAATCGTCCAGATTACTACAAAGAAATAGATACTTCAGTTCTATGAGAATATTTCAAATTGCATATGATTATGCTTGCTGCCTTTTCTTGATAGTTTAAATTTTAAAAATGGAAAAAAATTAATGTGCACGTAGGGACAGGATGCACTCTCAATTAGAAATGACACAGTCACATTGAGTTTAGTTGCTAAATCCCCGAAGAATTATTATTTATCTTAACTCCTACTGTAGTTTTCTACCCCAACTTATCTGCCCTGGGCTTCTTGCAAAATTCTGTACTTTGATTTATGTTGTAAACAAGTCTTGCTTCACACAGTGGAGAATCATGTTTTCCCATAGCTCCCATATTTTCTTACTATGTACCAAATCCAGCTATTTTAGTTACGAGTGTTCTTTCACATCATGAGGCTGTTCCCTCCTCACCCCATCTGGTAAGTGAAAACACCATCTTTGGAACTGCCCTCCCAAAACACATCTGATGTCTTCTTCACAAACGCTGGACTCAACTCCCATAGACCTTGGTAGGACTTTTGCTTGGTGTATATGGAAATTGGATGCAAGAAGTTGGAATCCAGCCATTTTGGGAAATATAACAACAAGTGCAGAGCGAAATACAGGCAAACCTTAACAGCTACCTACCTACTCACACAAAATTTACCTTTTTCCCTATGTTCCACCCCCCTGGATAATCATCAATATCTAGAGTAAGAGATTCTGGGATTCGCTCTTCCTAGATTCTCAGATGCCTTTAGCTGTCAAAAACATTTCCTTTGCATCGACCAGAAAATTTGTCCATTAAGAAGAAAATCTGACATTTGTTAAGTTTTCGAAGTGGAGCATTCTAATATTGAAAAGCTCAAATAAATCCAAAAATCATAAACTTTCTTCCCATCCAGTATCAGCCACTCTGATGCTCTGATCACTATATGAAAGCTTCCCCAATTCTTCACTTAACTGAAGGATATTAAGTGATCTTTTCACCCACTCTATTCTGGAGTCAGCAGCACATGGCATTGTAGCTGTAACTCATGATCATTTTGAATAAATGAATCTGCAAAGGACCAGCCTGCTAGTCCAGAATTCCTAAATAATCCTGAGATGTACAAGTTTTGAGGCAGGACTGTAGCGTACACTCGGCCTTTCATTCTCTGCTGCAACACAGCATCTGGGTTATAGCCTGAGGTATCGATGCATTGCTGCCAGAATTCTCAGGTAGTTTTTTGTTGGTGGGTAATTGGGTTTTTTTTTCATCTGTCATCAGAAAGACACCAAAAAAAGCATGAAAGGAATGGAACCCTCTCTACCTACAAGGTGCACTTCCCAGCAGTGGAATGAATCTGAAACTTCTTGCTAAAGAGCAAGACTTCAAGAGGAACTGCAACAGTATGACACTGTCAGTCCCAAAGTGGAGAAATGGGTGGTTTTTTGACTTCTGCTCTGAGCAGGGAAGTTCCCATTTCATCAAGATGTAGCTCACCACAAACCTCATCACCTTCGGAACAAAATGCGAGTCTGTATAACAAAAACCACAACACTAAAAAGAGAGCAAATTGCACACTGTCTATGTGGACAAGCACATAAACAGCAGGCAGCGCAGTAGCTGAGGTTGGTACCTGAGGTCTATCATGAAGAGAACTGCCATCACCACTTCACAACCAGAGCATGAAGATGGCTGATGTGAAAGAGCAATCGCCCTGCACCCCAGGGCTCACTGCTCATACAGAGCATAGCCACCCTCAGCCCCATAGCCACCAAATCTGCATTTTGGAGAAGTTCTGGGAAAGCATTTGAACAAGGTCTATGTTTCAAATGCAGTTTGGCCCCCATCTATACTGAGCAAGCCAAGAAACTTGGCTAACTTGATCCACACTTAAGGTGAGTTTAAGTGTAATCACTAAACATGGAAAGCCGCTTAAAGGTATGGAATTCAATAAGCTTTCTTCAAGTGGCTCTTGTGTTGCTCTGAAATTTTAGGGGATTATGCTTTTCTTCACCAATCTCCTTGAGATGCTCTGTCAAACTAGCCAGTTGTCAGGTGGGGTGTACCATGATGCTGAAGTGATGCACAGGCTATGCTGCCACAGATGTTCTGAACTTCACTGACATTACACTTTTTCAGGGTCTAAATCAAATGTCTAGGCTGTGCCACTCTTATTCATGATGAGGATCACTTTATCCCTCACAGGGTCTTACCAGAAGTAAAAAACAGTTGGAAGGTAAAGGCCTAATACAATGACAGGTGAGGTTACAGCCCAGAGGGGGAAATTAAGTAATCTTCCACCACTAACCCTAAAAGAAAAGGCCAGCTTTAAGAAGAAGAAAATAATTATATTGTCCTCATAAATTGGACAATAGCTGATGAAGTGAGATCCTGTGAATTGATACCAGGAAGCTACTTCTTTCAGCCTATGATAATAGCAGAGGAAGGAGCAGGGGTAAGAAAGCAGCATAAACATGGGAACTACCTGACCAGCTTCATTATACTATCAAAATACGTACAATACCAATCTAGAATAATAAACAGATGCATTTTATGAGCCACTGCCAAAGCTGCTTTTAGAAAGGCTACTATATTTCCCTTAGCTAGAAGGGTCTCTACAAATACCACCTCTTAACAGATCCTGCATTGACAGTGGTGGCTCAGGAGGTGCTAAAATAAACAACAGGGCTAGCTGTCTATAGGGGTACCAACCCATCACTGATGGAGTGAGAGGAGACAGTATTGTCTTCTCAGCACAACTGGCATCAGGATCTAGAAGATGAAGACAAATATGCAACAGAAACTGCAACTTGAGACTTCAACAGCTGCTAGTTGAATCACTCCAGGAAGAGGCAGCAAGCAAACATTTTGCAGGTCATTTAAAATGCAAATTTTTCTCTTCTAAATGGAGCAGCTGGAGCACAGGTAACATCTGATGTAAATGAGTGACCTACTTTAATCAAATGGTACAGCTAGGGAAAGAGGTAGAAGCAAAAATAACAATAAGGTTCATATTCTCTAAGTGCTTCACATTTCTGTCCCTATTATAATTGTTCTTCAGGTTAGTAGGGGAATGAAAAGCAGGTTGTTTTAATGGCATCTCAGTATAAAAACAATTACCCAACCACCACATTAAAAATTAAGCAGCTTTGCATCTTTAATGCATATTTTCCTTTTTAAAGAGGGAATCAACAGTTGTGTGGCAGCATGTAAGTTTTTCTGTTGTCCCCAGTGAACAGCTGGAAAAAAATACAGGAAGTAGCAATAGAGAAAATACAGAATGAAAAAAAAGATGTCAAAAAAATAAAAACCAGAGAAAGCAAATCTTGTCACTTGCTAGCAGGAAGCACATCCTCAAAATTAAAATCAAAAAATCAAGTAGGGCAGCAGGAGGATTAAACTCTGTGTGTAAGGAACTACAAACAACAACACATCTTTGAAAACATTATCATTTTACCTCCACTGGATTTGCCAGTCTCTTGTAATAAACGCAGCTCATTGTTAGTAGTCTTTATAGTTAAGCCAGCAACAAACAGCCTAACATGGACATAGTCTCAACGTTGTCAGCCTCTGTGGTGATCCCTGTGCATCCTGGTTAAGGCATCTCGTGTATACATCAAGTTGTAGTGCATTGTTCATGCAGCACTCTTCCAGATGGTGCTGGAATACACCTTACACCTAAAAGTAGTCCTTTCTGATTTGGACAAACCACTGGAACCTCCTCCCTCCTCACTGTCCCAAATGTTCTTCAACATAACTTTTAAGTAGAGACAGTGAAAGATAGAGCAGAAAATTATGTAGAAAATGGCATGCAGAGTTGTTTTTGCTTGCAGCCTCTGGCCCCAGAAATTGAATCTATTTCCTCCTATGGGAACTGAGCAACTTTTCACTCCCTCTCTCCTCTGCCCTCATTGGGCAGTCAGCTGTATATTTGAGCTTCCCCAAGCAAATGGTCTGCTTCATCTTAACACTCCCTGAGGAGCAAGCAAGAGGACATCATGATCCATTATATACCTGATTGCATACTGGGCTGTTCTACTTCTGCTGGCACAGGGGAGGTCCTTCAGTGCACACTGGAGCTTCCCTGATGGTGTTTTGGGTCACGGGTACCTCTGCATAGTAGGGTGTATGAGTGCATCCAAAATACTTGCATTGCCAGGGATGTTTGATTTAGTCAATAAAATAAAGATGATTTGCAACTGGGCAAGCACTCATTTTCAAAATGTGCTCAGTAGTATGAAGACCAGAATTTCATTTTCTTAATACCCAAACTCAGGAAACAGCCTGAGTGGCCCAACTGGGTGTGTATTTATTTGACTTTGACCCCTTTCAAATATCTGCACTGTAAACTAGGACCCTCACTTCCTCTCATGTTACACAGCAAAGCTATTCTGGATGCTGCAGAAAGCCTACACTGTTCTAATGAGTAGGCTTCCACCCTCAAATCACCCCATGTTCATTTGCAGTGGTTACCTCCTGATGGAGGATGGTGGGATACTGACTCACACATTTTTTTGCCTCACTCGAAGGAGAGGTAAGTGCATGAGGTAAAATTCTAACACACAACTGAAGTGTAATGTGTGAAGCGGCAGGACAAGGGGTTTTGATGTCCCCACAATATACCCTGAAGCATTCTTGCGGCTTTCTGCCCTTGCAGTCAGAGATGCTTTGGCGAAAGGGTGGGTACCCACCACTGCACTGGGGTTCGTTTAAAACTGAGAACACAGGTATGAAAACCAGGAACTGCATGAATATCATCTCGAGGGGTAGATCAAGCATCATGTAAACCAGGGACCGACATTTTGGTCACCGAGAGAGCCAGTCCTACGTCTGGGAGGGGAGAAGGAAGAGTGTGGAGGAGGATGTATTTTCCCAAATTCCCCGGTTCAGCTCAGCTCGGGGGGGCTCGGACACAAGGACCCTCCGTTCCCTCCCCCTTACCTGAGCCACCCACGTTGGACCGCAGCTGGCGGATTCTCCGGGAGGAGGAGAAGGAGGAGATGTCGCTTTGGGAGCGGCCGCGGGGACCAGGCAAGGACCAGGCGGGCAGCGGTGCTCCCCCGGTGCTCCCCGGCCTCTCAGCCATCGCCGTCGGGGAGCCGAGAGAGGCAGGGAAGAGAAAAGAGGAGGGAAAGAGGCGGCGAGGGAGGGGAAAGGAAAAGTTTGAAGAGGAAGAGCCGCCCCTCGTCTCCGACCGCCCCGCCGGAGCGGGGCCGCCCCGCCGGCACCGTAACGGGGGTTTGGGGTCTGTAGGAGCTTAAATGTTGTGTCTGCACAGGGGCAAAGCAAAGGTGTCTTCATGCTTCCCTCTCCAGTCATTTCCAACTCTCGGAAAACAAAAGCATCAGCTAATAAACGAGCCGAGCAACCGACACCACTGCTTCTGGTTTGTGTAACAGGGTGCCCTCCCGCCTCCTTCCCCGGCCCGTCCCTTCCAAACCGCGAGGTTGCACAAGGCATCGCACCCCTGCAGCGGAGCAAGGAGGGAGGTGAGTCAAATCTCCTGACTCCCCCTCCCTTTCGTCTTTGTAAGGTTTGGGGTGCAGGCAAGAGGCTGTTCACAACCAGGTTTACGACCGTGTGACTCAAGGTTTTGGGAGGAAAGTATTTCTCCTGGCTTTCAGATCAGAAGCAGGAGTCACACCAACTTCAGCAAAAGCAAAGTCAAGACCCATAGTTTCATTTTCTGGTGTTGCTTTACAGATACACTTTTACAACACGATTCGTTTTCACTGCAAAATAGTTTATATTCTGCCTTGAATAAAATCCTTGCTTTCCTGAAGCCACTGGCACCATGGCATAGTCAGACAAGACTTCATCCTGTATTGTAATGCCTCCAGTGCCACATTATCCAGTTATCAAATATGAAGGTCCCATTCAGGCTGTATCAAAACATTTTAGCAACTACCACTCTCCAGCTCTGAATCAAATCCTAACGAGTTTGAAACTTGTCCATGTGAAATGCAGTTTCTGGTCTCTGCTTCCACCCAAGCAGCTGAGCACCCGCCTTTCATTGCCAAGCACTGTGCAGTTCCCCAGGCACAGTAGTTTTCCAGTCTTCCCAGGAGTGATACAGCTCCCTCGTCCTATGCCTAAGCAACTGATCCAGTACACAAGTCTCATATGTCAGCCATTAGTCAGGTCAAAAGGTCTTTTCTGCTTAGCATCTCCCAGGGAATTGCCTTCATTTTTTCCATCTCCAGCCTGCTCCTTCTCCAGCTGCGCAGAGCCTTCCCAGTGGGGCTGTGCAGGGAGAGAGTGAGAGGCAGGGGCTTCTTGCGATGCACAGCAGGGAGCTCCATGCTTACAGCCTTTTTGGTCAGGGCGTGGTGGCTCCAGCATCACGCAGGTGGGCAGTGCACCCAGGTTTCCTGCAGTTGCAGACACTGGTCTTGTGTTATTCACAAAATCCTACAGTGGTACTATTTTTACTGTTTACCCTTTGCAGCTTGCATCATTACAGATGTGGCTGTGCGCTGAGGACCTTTCCCCTCACTGAAGATTTTAGTAGCTGTGCCTGTGTGGGCTGGTGACATTTTCTGAACCTGCTTATGCCTTAACCAGGAGTGTAGCTCATGGCTGCTACTTACTGAGGTGGTTTCTACTTATTTTCTTTATTATTATTATTAATTTATTAATAATTATGTATACTTTATTAATAATTAATAAAGTATAATTTTGAGATTATTTTATTACTATAATTTATGAATATTTAGCATTATTTTTAATTTAAAATATATGACCAAGTTCATTATTGAAATACACAGTTCCTGCTCTAAATCTCACCAAAGTCGATGGCAGGTCACTGATATGAGGGGTATGAACCAAAACCCACTGACCTTTTTTTACATCATTTTTCATTCAAAGCATTTTGAGCCACAGAGCCAAAGTTGTAACTTTGGTGTGCTGTACAGAATGAGCTTCAGAGTCTACTTCAGAATTCCAGCACAAAAGTGCTGCTCAGAATCTGCAATCCTTTGGTGTGATCAAAAAGAGAAGGAGAACATGAAGAAATCCAAAGATAAACTAGAAAAGATACCATAGTGAGAAGTCAAAAACGTTTAAGGATCCCTTTTGTGAAGCAAAGTGATATCTAAAGGGGAGAAGGTAAAAGAAGACAAAAAGAAAGTAGGTCAGCACTAAATGTAAAAGAGATTTGAAGAGGCTCCTATTGTGATATCGAAGTGCTTTTGTAAATCAGAGTCATGTGAACAGTCAGTCAGAAAGAATGATATTGTGGAAGTCACAATGGTCTTTATCAGCCTCTGACTTAATACAGTCATCAATGAATATAAATGAAAACATTTTAAAGATATGTAGTGCCTCTTCTCAGAGCCCTTCAATATTTTTGGATGAAATGTAAAACCTGTGGTTAATGGCTCTGGAAACTGAAGTTCTGTTTCCATACAACAGCAGTAAAGTGTACACTTTCCCAGGTGGGCAGAGATTAGTTCGGTTGCCTGCTCATTCATTTTTAACAGTTCTGATGAGATTGCCAAAGAAATTTCCATTTGTGGTGATGATTTTGGAAAGTTAGAATTTGCTGATTAAGCCAAATTATTTCACATAAGCCATCCCATGGCTGCATCCCAGGGTCTGATGCAAAAATATATAATTTGGGCATCAGGAAAGACTGGAGAAGCATCAGCCTGGAACAAAAAAAAACTCCTGGAAGATGCATCTTTTAAAATATGTGCCTGCCACCCATGATCACAGCACAAATGTCAAGTGTCATCTACTGAATGGAGGCAGCTTCCGCACAGGCTTCCTTGACAGGCTTTGGGGCACCTCTCTGCCCTGGAAGCCACTATGTACAAGTGGGCTGGAAGGAGCTATGCTACAGAAGAGCATTGCTACAGAGCAATGAGTGTCACACTCTGTCCTTCCCAGGAAAGGGAAAGGGAAGGGGAAAGGGAACCTGAGCCTGTGGTTGGAAGCAGGCAGAAAGGGCAAACCCAGCAGGGCCGCCTAGGCCACCTCTGAAGCAGACCCTGGCTGCATATGAGACCCAGCTCTGGATAGGGCAGCAGATCCAGCAGACCCTGGCAGGCAGCCCTGAAGGAGATAGCCAGTGCTCCCAGGACAAGCAGAACAGAAACAGGCCATGTCGGGCTGAGCCAGCAGGGCCTGGGCTGGAGGAGGCTGGAGAAGCACTGTGGGATGTTGGCCAAGGCAGAACTCAGTTACTTCATTTTCTTAAAATCCAGGTGGCAATTTGTGATCGAGCACCGAGACAACACAGCAGCGACGAGGACGAGGCCTCTAAAGGGTGGCGCGCTTCACCATGCAGAGGAGGCGAAGGCCGCGGCGCTGCTGGTTTAGCCGGGGAGGACGGGGCTGAGCCTTAGCAAGGCCAACGCCAGGGCCGGAGCCGAAGCTCGAGCCCTTTACCTGCGGTCGCTACGGACAGGCTACTTTTTGGCCGGAGGGCGGCGGGCTCCGGCGGAACGGGCGGTGGGGCGGGGAGAGCCAGAGCCCGCCCCACGCCCCGGCCCGCCTTATGACCTAGCCTGTGAGTCCCGTTCCACCCTGCGTGGCCGTGCAGCTCCGGAACCGGTGCCCTGAGGAGCCGCCTCCTCTTAACC
>JANHGB010052069.1:66012-87149 GCA_026283785.1 Coracopsis vasa | reverse complement strand
GGAGCCGCCTCCTCTTAACCCGCCGTCGCCATGCCGGGCTCACCGGGCTGCGCCTCGTTGTTGCTGCTGGGGCTGCTGCCGGGTCTGCCTGGGCTGCTGCTGGCGTGGCCGCCGGGTGGTGACGGGCGGCCTCGCTATGAGCCCACCTGGGGCTCGCTGGACTCCCGGCCGCTGCCCGCCTGGTTTGATGAGGCGAAATTTGGCGTCTTCATCCACTGGGGCGTGTTCTCGGTGCCCAGCTTCGGCAGCGAGTGGTTCTGGTGAGCTCCCTGGCCTGCCCAGCCCGTGGGCCTCCCCGGCGGCGGCACCCACAGGTCCCGGCGTCCCTGGCGCTGCCGCCGAGGGGCGGCTGGGAGGGTCGCACCGAGGTACAGCTGCTGTGGCTGGGTCGTGCCAGCGATCTAAGGAGTTTGCTTGGAAAACTGCTCTTTGGGCAGGCGGGGTTTGACTTGGTGTCCCCCCCTTAAAGCGATGGTTAGGTTTAAGGCCCTTCTGCACACTGACCCTGGAGCTGAGGTGTGTGGGAAGAGGTTTTTTTTCCACCTGAGGCCACGGGCTTTATGGCGCCGTTTACGAGGGAAGCAGAGTTTGATGTGCTTCTGGTATGTCTCGCCGTGTCTGCCCTGCCCTAAAACTGTTGAATATGTTGGCTTGTAGAGCTGAAAGATGTGTTTTCCACAGCGTTGTGAAAGAGGCTGTTGGTTGAGCGGCAGGAGACCTCTCCAGGGCTGTGGTGAAGGAAGGGGCTCTCCCCAAGGGCTGTGAGGTCAGGCACTGGGGAACTCCAGCTCTGGAGAGGCGTTGCACAGCTCCTGCTGGATCGCTGGGGCACTGCGCTGGCTGGAAGCGCAGCAGTCCATCACTGCCCCTTTGCTTGGCAAACTGCCTGCAGTTTTCTTGTGCACATTCTCTGCTCTTGGTGGGTTTCTTCTTTTTCATTGTTAAAGGGTACTTTCCACTTAAAAGAGCCTAAAACGCTGATCCTTTAAATAATTTGAATTCAAAGACTGAATAAAACCTTTGGTTTGTGTGTGTTCACTGGTTCAGGCCCCTTGGCTGTCAGCATTTTTTTTGCTGCCTTCTTTCCATGCTCTACCAAATACTTCCTGTATGACTTCAAGTGAGTCACATTACTATTTACAATATGAAGATAACAGCAGCTATGTGGCAGAGCTGTAGTAAACCTTAAATACAATATTTGTAAACAAGCTAACATCAATATAAACAAAATGCTGTTCTCTGACAATGTTTGTTCTTTTCAGAGTTATGTTCAAGAGTTTCAGCAGTTTTTTATGTGGACTCCACTTACTAATAAATTACTTTCCCAGTGGGGATGGGGAGATGCTAACTTTGGGTTCAAGCAGTATGTGCAGTCAGATGATGGTGTCCTGTGTTAGCAGCTTCAGATGGAACGTTATAAACTCTTAACATCATCCAGCCCATCACCCTTCCCTTGTGGCTGTTCAGCCTTGGCCAGGATGTTTCTAGAATCTTAACGTGTCAAAGTGGAAGTGCTCATGTTAGCAAACAGTGTGACAAAGGGAAAGAAGTGAGGATGTTACCTGTTTCTTTATGCAGTTACATGCTTCAGAATCAGAGTGGTGTAGGCTTTTTATCCAGATTCTTTCAATGAAGAAGGCTGTCTCAGCTCACTCTTCTGGATTTTTTTTTTCCCTTTTGGCTATCAGAAGTTGTGCTTGTTTGTGCTGAATTCTATTTGGGAAGGTTACAGCAATATCCATGAAGTTACTGTCATCTTGCAGAACTGAGATCAGAGTCCACCTCTGGACTCCAGGACAGGAGAAGGAAACACACTTCAAATATTCAGATTCTGGCCTGGTTTATTCATTTACTTTCAATTTGTTTTCATTTATGTCTAAATTTGCCAACAGGATTTTTGCTGTTGGGTTCATTCATAGGAAGGTGAATGCTTTCAGACCCTTTTCTACATAAGCATTAACAGTCACAGCATATGGTGTTAAAAGGCCTCCAGCAATAAGGCTGATTATGCTGTAAGGACTGTTGTGTGCTATTTCTGAAGTTCTCTTTCATTGCTAGGTAGTGGATGATGGAGCAGGTTGAAAATAAATAGTGCTCTGTTGGTGACTTGTGATCTCTGTGCATGATGAGGGTGAGAGGCCACGCTTGGACCACAGAGCCGAGCTCCAAGCCTTGCTGTGGACTAGACCAATGGGAATAGTGATAACACTGATCACTGCCATGGGGAACTACAGGATAGAAACTGTCTCTGTCTTTGCTAGGAGGAATGCAAAAATACATCATAAGCTTATTTTTCCTTCTAGTTCCTAAATCTGTGTGCAATGGTAGGCAGGTAGGTGTGTGCCTGTATGTTAGAGCCTGTGACAGACGTGCACCTGTAAGTGTGTGGGGTTATTGCAGAGGCAGGTTGCTGTGGGAGGACATGCCTTCTTGTATGGTGTCTTTGCTTCAGCCTCATGTGTGCAGTGGCTGCAGCACACTGCAGGCACAGCTCTCTCTTGCTCTGGGACTGTGGGTAGCCGCTCACACATCAGGTTACTCTGCTGCATTTGGTGTAGAGAACTCTGGGCTGGCAGAAAGGTAAAGCTGCTGGCCTGCATGTTTGTGGGCTGCAGGAGTTGCAGTGTGTGGGGCAGAGCAGAGATGCCTGGTGTGTGAGACTTGAGGAGGGTGAGAGATGTTAGTCCAGAAAAAGCGCATTCTTTGTGCCACCTGAGCTGCTTACATGGACTGTCTGCCTGTGCTCTCTGGTGTGGTTTGGGGATTTGGATACTGAGCAAGACTGCCATTTTGCCAAAGTGTAGCTGCTGTGTTTCATTGCTCAAAATGAAATTCTGGGACTTTTGGAAAGTGGAGTGCTTGAAAGATGTACAGCATGGCCAAAGAGGACAGAGAAAAGGAAATCTTTGATAATTAATACTGCTCTGAAGCAGTTTTGTCTTACTGACAGTGTCATATACTGACAGTGTCATACACTGCCAGTGCATGTGCCTCTCAGTGTGAACTCAAATAGGAGCTGATGATTTCAGTTATTTTCTTTGTCTAAAAATACACCAGCAGATACGTGTTGCTCTATGTTTTGTAGGTGGTACTGGCGGAAGGAAAAGAAAGAGCCCTATGTGAAATTTATGGAGGCAAATTACCCACCTGGGTTTAGTTATGAAGATTTTGGGCCACTGTTTACAGCAGAATTCTTTGATCCCCACCAGTGGGCAGATATTTTGAAGGCTTCAGGTGCAAAATATGTTGTCTTAACTTCAAAACATCATGAAGGTAAGTTGAAAGTCTGTGAATGTTAGTAATTGGTGCATTTCTGTCAACAGTAGAAAAATCCAGGTGTCTTTCCTGCTTTCTAAGAGAGATAAAGCCAGAGTCTTACCTGCCCCAACCCAGCCAAGGAGGAAATGAACCACCCAAGAAATGTGCATGTGTTTTCCTGGCTCTTACTTACACAAGAGCTATGGCCATGAAGCTTGCATAGGAGGAAAAATAGGTTGTGCCATTGTTCTCTAGCCATAGGTAAGACAGCCTTGAAGCAGTGGGGGCAGCTGAGCTTCCTGCAGTAGTTTATTTTTTTATTGTGAAATTTATTGCTTGAGGAACCAAAAAAGTGAATTCTGCACCATTTAGCATATGGAGAGTCACTGTGTACAGGCAGTTAATGAGATCCATAGGATTCTCCAAGGAATTTAGGAGTATGTTCCAGGGGTCAGCTTCAGAGTTAGAAGCATACACAGGGAATAGCTCTTCCTGATGCAGTGCATAGAAGCCAGAACTTTGAACTAGGTCTGTAACTTTACAGGCGTGATTGATTTTTGGCACTGCAATTGTAAGAGGCTTTGCAGAGTAAAGAAAAAGAAAGTGGTTGGAAGGAAATATGGTAGCAAAGAAAGTACAAAACACTAAGATGCAATATGAGAGTAAATGGAGTGAATGTTGTTGGTCTTTGGGGAGATGTGGGTTCAAGACTGGTAACTCGGGAATTTTCATCTCTGCTCTGACACACATAAAATCTTAATCTTGATGATTCCTGTGGTGTAATTCCCAGTGACTTCAAAAGAACTGTTTCATTTAGTCTGTCCTGTAGCCTGAGGCATGAATTTTGAGCTTGTTTTGTCTAGTAGGTACATGTATCCACTTCACAAAAATAGCACAAGATTTATTAGACAATGAGTGTAAAGCAGTTTGAAGGTGAGAGTGGAGCTCCTCTGCCAGTGGTTGAAGTCTGCAGTGCAGTAGTACTTGCGCTTGTGTTGGATTGCTGGATGTCTGAAATGTTAAATCCCTGCTGATACTTTAAAAGCTGTTTCAGGAGTTTCTATACATAAACTGAGGAGTTGATTGAGCTGTTGTAAGTGTCCAAACAAATAAGAAGTGAACATTTGCATAAGGCGTAAACAGAAGGGAGGACAATAGTCTTTGAATGCAAATGGTAGCTTGTGCATTCTGCAGGTGAGAAAGCCTTTTATCTTCCAGTTGCTGAATGTGTATTCACAGTTCATATTAGTACATTCAGTGAAAATGTAGATGCTTTGAAAATTGCTGTATTTTTGGCTAATTTAATTGGGATATATGAATGGAGTGAATAGTTAAGGAGAAGGAATAATTATCCTAAGTAGTACAGAACTGGAAAATATAAATGCATATATGTATGTGTAAAAAAAATAAAATAAAATAAAAAAGCATAAACATATCTGGCATGGTGTTCTGGTGTTCTGGCTGCTATCATCACGCATAAACAGATTGTAGGCGTACTTTATAGCATGATAACAATATTATTACATATATGATTTTAATTATTTTATATTTATTTTTTGCAGCACGCTTGTAAACTACATTTCAGAAAGAGGAACTATAACTTCCCCTCCTCTGCTTCCCTTTCTTATCCTTCAATTTTTCTGTTTTCAGGCTTTACTTTATGGGGGTCCAAATATTCTTGGAACTGGAATACTGTTGATGTGGGACCAAAACAAGATCTTGTGGCTGAACTAGCAACATCTGTTAGAAACAGGACTGACTTGCATTTTGGGTTATACTATTCCCTGTTCGAATGGTTTAATCCTCTCTTCCTTGAGGATGCCGACAATGACTTTATGACAAGAAAGTTTCCAACTAGTAAATCATTACCAGAGCTCTATGAAATTGTGACCAAGTACCAACCAGAAATAATTTGGTCTGATGGGAATGGACATGCACCAGATACTTATTGGAACAGTACTGGTTTCTTGGCCTGGCTGTATAATGACAGGTACATAATGATGCTGGCTTAGCTCTTCATCTCAAATTCTGTTCTGTGTGTTCTTTGTCTCATTTTTTTCTGTATATTTTGTGGAACCTGTTACCTCTACTTGCAAGGCTTAACTAAATACTAATTTTCCTGAAATACAGAATCCACGTCTTCCCTAGAGCTGTCAAAGGTTGCTTTAGAAGACAACTGTTTCATATTTGGCAAATCAGTCAGTTAAGATGGTGTTGGCTATTCTACCTAATCATGTTCTACCCTAAGTCTGCTGCACAGACAAACAGGAGAGCAGGATAATTTGAGGAAATGGGTACCCTGTTGTCATCACAGACTGAACATCTGGTAGTGGATGTGAAGCGCAGGCTGATTTCTGGCAGACCTTCATGAAAGTCTGGAGCATATTTCCCTAAGAAATGCCAGTCTGGACCTTTTACTAGCAACCGATGAGAATAGGATTCCTGAAATATTATTATAACTTATTCTGATTGCAGCAAATTAATAAGTACAGAAGTAATCCTAAATGTTAGTTTCTGTGAGGGGTGTGTGTGGAAATGGACTACACTGGCTGTGACTGCATTTTATAGTATAAAAATCATAACATTTCTCTGTTTCCAGTCCAGTCCGGGACACAGTTGTGACCAATGACCGCTGGGCAGTTGGCAGCATCTGTACACATGGCGGCTTCTACACTTGCAGTGACCGGTATAACCCCGGCCACCTCCTGCCTCACAAGTGGGAGAACTGCATGACCATTGACAGCAAGTCGTGGGGGTACAGGAGGGAAGCACAACTTGGAGATTACCTCGCAATCGAGGACTTGGTGAAGGTACAGTGGGACAAAGATGTTGCCTGCAACTTCTGATTCTGCCACCTGATTATTATGTTATGCTATATAGCATCTCTATTATATATCTATTTTATTAAAATATTATTTTAATTGAATAATGAATCAATGAAATAATAAATAATTATGTTCATTTCCAGCCTAGCACTGGCAGGATGGAATATTCATGTAATTCTTATTAATTTTATAGAAATGACCAAGAGAAACATTAGCTAGTAAAAATTCAGTAAGTTTCTTAGAAGCTGTTTCCCCCTGAGTAAGGACTGATCTGGATAGGTTCATAATTACCTTTTCTACCAGGTTTTTCCTGTAAATGCACCTCCAAGTTGATGAGAAGCAAACAGTTGCAGCTTCACAGTTGCTATTTAAGAACTCCTGATTGAAGGTTACCTCTTTTTCCCCCTTCTAGGTAGAAACAGTTTCTGACTCCTAATAGTCTTTTTATCTCGTAGCAGGAAACTTTCCATTCATCCCACTTCATTTAAATAAAAAAAACCCCAGTGCTCTTGTTACAGATACACAGGTAGACACCAGCAGATGCAGAGAGCTGGTGTTAATGGAACATTGATTCCCTTTGCTAATCTAAAGTATTAAAAAAGGATTTGAAGCTTAGGAGAACCGAGTGACAGGAAAACTGATCAATCTTTCAGATAAATGCATTTAATTGCAAAATTCAGCTGGCGAGGGGAAGGTTGTTATTGTTGCTTAATCTAAATCTGTTCCTAGTACTGTCTTGCAAAAGATAATTTCAAATAGAAGTAACCTCTTTTCAGAGGCAGAAGGTATAAATTCATCCAGTAGCTTATCTCCAGCTGTCTGTGTGCATCTCAGTCCATGATTTCTGGAGGGCAGTGTGGATGTGAACACAGATATTTATGGACTTTAGAAAGCCTGCTCATGTTTTACAGATGTCTCTAAAACAGAAAGAGCATCAAACAGAGGAATAAAAAAGAAGTTGGTCCTCTTAGCTTCAGTAAAACTGAAGTGGCATCTATTAGTTTTATTCTTCTCTCATGTACAGAAATCATCTATCCCTTCTATCGGCAAAACCCTAGAAGTCAAAATGGTAAAAAGTTGTAGGCTCTCATTCTAATGTAGATTCAGATGGACATACTGGTGCAGAAATGTATTTTAGTCTGTTTTCTGCCATAAAAATTGCCAGCAGAGCTTTGTTTCATGGGAGCTTAAATTTTGTATTGACTGTCGGGATGACCCCAAAAGTCTAAACATGCAACAGTAACATAGCTCGTTCAGTTCATCATTCTGAAGTAGTATGGCAGACTTTGATAAGTACTTCAAATGTATGATTTTTATTAACTATGATTGTATGCTCTGTGTATGTGCTTAAAAACATTTCAGCAACTTGTAGAAACAGTATCTTGTGGAGGTAACCTCCTGATGAATATTGGGGCCACTCATGATGGTCGCATCGCTGTTGTATTTGAGGAGCGCCTGAGGCAGATGGGTGCCTGGCTGAAAGTCAATGGAGAAGCCATCTATGGAACAAAACCATGGAGAGCACAGAATGACACATCCACCCCAGGAGTGTGGTAAGGTGACTGAATCAAAATCAGCTCTTCCATTAACAGTGTATGTGACACTTTGAAATTCTTAATGATGACTTGGTGCTACAGAAATCACCACCATATGTGTGTGTGAAGAAATTAACCCATTTGTCAGTTTAAGTAACTGCACGTGAAAGCGTGTACAGAGCTGTAGGTGGGCAATGGGTGTCAGAGATCGTAGGTTTGGGATAATGCTGAGGCTGAAGGGAAGGTTGCAGACGTTTCCTTGGTGATCTTGTGCTTCTTAGTGTAGCTGGCAACAGAAACTATATAAAAAAAATCTGGAAATATAAAACTGCTATGAAGTGTTTATCTGCACAAAGGTGATGTCACTCTTCAGAGAGAAAGGGGGGAGAGAAAGAAACTAGAAACCAGTCTAGCATATCCTGCATTACTTTTTAAGGTAAAAATGCATGGGAAGAGAACTGCAATTGTTTGATCACTAAATTCAGCCAGTCTCTGCACTCTCCTCTGCCTTTGTGCCTCACAGCTGCTGTATGTAATACCTTAACAATCCATCAGCGTTTTGGTCTTGACTCTCTTCTCCACTTCAGTGGGCCTTTTTACTGCAGTTACCAGTAAGAGTTGGCTATCTGGCTTTAGCCTCCAAGAGCAATAAAACATTGTTAACTAAAGGAAGGAAAGAGGGAGTACCTCCCTCCTCTATGGCTGAGCAGCAGCGAGATACTATGTGCTTCAGTTACTACAGATGTTTACCTCTGAACTCAGTTACTTAATAGTCTCTATTACATCTAGTTTGTTGCAACATGTTTTCAAGGATCAGTACTTTATCAAAGGCTATAAATTGCCTGAAAAGATGGTTGTGTGTGTGAAAATGTAATTAACACTAAATCTTCAAATCCATTTTTCCAGTCCTGAAAGCACTCTGTGTATCACTTCAGAAAATTTACAAGGCAAAATTGACATGCATTTCTATTCCTCATTTCCAACCAGGTACACTTTCAGCCCTGAAGAGGGGAAAGTCAATGCTATCTTCCTTGACTGGCCGGTCTCTGGTACTCTGGTACTTGGTGAGCCACGAGCCAAGCTTGGAGAAACACAGGTAAAAGACAACACACCTCACTCTTTCCCTTTAGAACAGCAAGGCTTTTAACATTGCAAGAAATGAAAGTGCTCTGAAGGAAAACACTTCTAGGATTTGTCATGTTCCATTGTGTTTCTTTTAGTTTCTGGCCTCTTTGGGATTGCATAGCTCAGGACAGAGTACATTGGAAGGGACCCAGCAAATGTTTGTTTTCATTCTGGTACCTCTTTGTCATAGTCTTCCCAGTGGGACGTTTCTTCTCCAACAAAGTTAAACTGAATTGTTGGTGGAGTATGTTTTAGCTTGCAAACTAAGGAGGCCAAGTACTAGGGGAAAACAACTGTGCTGCCCCTCCTGTTTCCTGTGTAGCCTCTAACTCAGCATGACCTTTCTTTATAAATAGCCATCCTCCTGATTTTGGTGAGACTGTAATTGCTGTAATCGTGCAAGTCAAAGCCTTCCACAAAAGGAAAGCACACAAAGGTTTTCAATGCCCAGGGAGGCTAAGTAGTAGAGCAGTGCAACCCTAGACGTGTGTCTTACAGCAAGCGGTGGTCAGAAGTTGAGGACATGATGCCACACCTACATTAGCAGCAGTGTAATCCAATGGAAGCAAATTTATAGAGTAAAACAGCTGGTGCTCAGGGCTTAGAATCAACACTGTGCATCTAAGGTAGGGATGCTCTTTGGCTTAGCTCTGTTCTCATGCATTGGATGTCCACTAGTAGCTGCTGAAATAAATGCATTATGGGTGTTTCTGGACTGCCTCTAGTTCCAGATGACATTAAACCAAGACAACTTTGTGCCAAGGAAGACAGTAATTTCAGAAGTGTTGTAAATGAATCCTGAATAGGCATCTAGAGTGTATGTGCACAGTAGAGCAAGGATGTTCCTCAGCAATAGATTGGCCTTCAGCTACTCCACTGTTTTCAGCATGTCAGCAGCTGGTGTCTCGCTCTATTTGTGTGGTTTCAGTAGAGGAGTTCTCCAGGTCTGCTTTGTTTGTGATACCAGGCTGCACTCTGTAAGGAACTGGTGCTCATTCAAGACTACAAGTTCCACCATGGGAAACGGGCATTTTGGAAATAGGTGATACAAAGGTGTGTACTGCAGCACCTAGATCCCTGCTTAGACCAAAATCCCATCCCAGACTTCTGAAAAGTGTTTATGTACCTTTTTTACTTCCCTAAGTACATCTCGAGACCCACCAGCACTACCTTTATTGCTTGTAGTAAATTATTGCTTGTAATTACTTTGCAACTAATTTTCACGTACCTTTAATAATTATCATTCATTTGGTTGGTAAGTGGCACTTAAGGATATCGGCTAGTAAGGTAGCTATAGACCAGCACTGCACCAGCTACTAAGAAGGAGAAAAATGACTGCTACTGCTGAACCCAGGACAACCAACATTTCTTTTGTGAATACTGCAATGATTTGAGATTCACATGCTTCAAGAAGGCACTGTTCTAATCACAGGGTATATTTCTGTCTCAGGTGAAGCTGGTTGGCTATGAGGAACTGCTGAAATGGATTGCGCTGGGAGAAAAGGGAATCATTGTAGCTCTACCTCAGTTAACTCCCAAGCAATTGCCATGTCAGTGGGGCTGGACGTTACAGCTGATTGCCATAAGCTGAGCTGTATGCTGCTGGAGTCTTAGGCAGCAGGGAATGACGATGTTTTCCTCACTTTCTCATCACTAGTTTCTCTTGATTGACTGCAACACTCCAATGATTTCACTTCTTCATGAAAGGTGAGCTGTTGTTAAAGGATGGAATGAACCTCATGAAATTTAGAACTAGTTTGAAGCTCTGCCTACAATCTGTTTCTTTGAACTTGTGTGAAAAACTGAGCATTGACCTTGACCTCTCCACTTAGTTTCTTGCCAAGTTATGGGAAAGGAAATAAGGGAAACCAGGCACTGGACTTTTAAAGCTATGAGAAAGGGCAAAGCTAGTTCAAGCCAGCATTCAAATGTCAGTTGCTCAGTCATCTACCTTCTTCAATGCAAGGAATCTTAACTTCCACAAAACTGTACAGTAAAAACTGTCAGTTTTAGAGAAAAGAATAAACTTTTTCCAGTTGTGTGCAACCAGTGGCAGTTGCAGTTCAGCAGGGTAGTGCATCTGCATTACTCTGAAGTAATTCTGTCCATTATTGAGATACAAGCAAAGTGGGAGGGATTTTGGCTGTTTTATATAATATTATATGATTAAAGCTGACTGTTTACAGCCATTGTTTTTAACCAGTTACGAGAGTGCCTCCTGTGGACAATAAGCCAAAACATGTACTCCAATGACAAGCTTTTTTATAAATGAGAAATTATCAGGAGTTGCCAGGGAGCGTCAGCATTGTCCAAGAGACATCATTTTAAGCAGAGGGTAGATTGCATCTGACTTGCAAAATTCCCAAATTCGTCATGGGTCGGGATTGGCAGGGCAGACCTGCAGTGTGCAGTTTGCAAAGAGGGGGAGGTATAGGACAACAAAAAGCATGAATTGTTTCAGTGTAGATATTAAAGTTTTATTTTTCCTGAGTAATGTTAGTAAGTGCAAAACTATTACTGTATAATTTACATTCATTCTTACAGGATTTTAAGTGAAGGGCCAATGGAGGCTATTGCCTTTTCTGCTGGTAATGTTAATACTAATACACACAAATTTTACATTAAAATATTTTATTACAGTACAGACAATTAGGCTGAAAATTAATACAAATTAAAATATTTACAAGTTAATGTGTACAGTGTAGCTGTTTGAACAGCATAAACAAGAGGACTTCTAAAAATCCACATTCCTTTAGTATTAAGCAACAGCAAGAGCAGCTCCCTCCTGGCCACCCCCACCTCCACCCCAGCTTGTTCAAGAAGAATGTGCATCAGTTGGCAAAGGCTTTCTGAAGAATGACTCTTTGGAATAACATTTGTAAAGTTAAGGAAAAAAAGAGTTTTCCTTTATGAAAATAAGTATGTGGGAGAAGAAGAAAGCAGCCTGACTTCATTTTGCTACTCTGTGCTATTCATAGGTCACTATCATTAGTTTTCTCCAAAACATAGGCACCTCACACAACAAAATGGGGTTGTTAAAAAAGTGACTTGTAACACTGCCACCCGATGCCCTTCAGACGCAATCATCAAATTAATCATGGAAGAGTTTGAGCACTTTAAAAATAGAAATGTCTTTACATACAATGATTCCTTCAACAAGAGTATTTTTAACGGGTACTTGAAACTGACACTATTAGAGCAAATAGGGGCTTACTCCCACTTTTTTCAGCACGTTCTTTCTGCTGGTCTGCCACTCCTGCACTGTTACAAAATTAACCCGAGTCTCATCAGTAGTCACAAGGGATTTATTATATATACACAATCTATCCCTATGAGTGTGCAGTTCATTTCTCTAGTTGCTGCAGGGTACTAAAAGCTTCATAAACATTAGCAGCAAAATCTTTCACTTGTTCCATCATCAACAGGTCCTGGAAGAAAGTTAAAGAATAAATGTTCTCAAACACATCCAGCACTATTCTGGTTTTGCTGCAGTACATAATTCATCATGAGAAAAGCACCTGGGATTCCTACATAGGCCTAACTCAAATTTCTTGCTTAAGCAAGGTTTATGAGCAGAACTGCAAGTAGAAGCACGAGACCTTTTTGTGCTTCTGCACAGGTTAGCAGAGGGAAGAGGTTCTAGAAATATACCGTATTTTTGGAAGATACAAATTTACAAAAGGTTACACCAATTGTTTCTACTTCATTTTAAAGCCACTGGAATGAAACAGTATGAAGCACACTGTTAAAAAGAAATATACAATGTTCAGCTCCGACTTTTACTTGAGATACTTTAAATAAGCAAGGTTCTTACCTGAACAAAGTGACTGGGTGTTTCACTGCATACTGAATGGATCTGTCCATTGATTATTGGAATTATCTTGGCTAAAGGAAGACTGACACTGGAAAGACTAGACAAGAACAAAAATATTGACCTAGACTTGCTCTGACATTAGTAAAGCCACTAAAATAGGATCATTATGATCCTAATTACTATTTCAAAAGTAACAGTTGAAAAGCTGCAAAGTAAAACATACAGATGAAGGTTTCCTTCTCTTGTTAAGTCTTTCATTTAATACAGAGAAGTACCAGAGTGAATTTCAGTTGGTGTTCTTGTTTCACACATGCTTCTCATGCAACAGAAGCATGGGTTAGCCAGAATCTTTACATATGTATGTATGTAAACAAATGTGCTGGTCTATGATCTCATGCTATTTCAAACTCTAAACCAGGCTTAGGATAGACAGCTGAACTAAAGCCCTTGGGATACTTTAAGTGATGTAAATAGTAGATATTAAAATAAAACCATTACTCTGAGAGCCATCAGTTATTACAATAAACATAAAACCAATTATTATTCAAGGTTTTAACATTTTAGAAATCAAATTTAAATGATTTGAACTCCGCTTTTGAATTTTTAACACTCTTACTGCACTGTAACTTATCTTCAGAATAAAAGCTCTTTTTAAGCAGTCTTCTAGGCACAAGATCCTGAATGTTAACATCCTTCTTCCAGCACACCAGTGAATAACCTAAAGCTCCATAGATGCGTTAGGCTACATGTATTTGGAGAATCACGGTAATGCCACTGTCCTTGAGAACTGCAGTAACTAGCAGCCAGAGACTGGGGCGTAGAGCTTCTCTGCTCCAGGCAGGGGAACACCATCTTCCTCAGTGCCTCAGAGGAGAGGTACTGCAGTACAGCTTTGAGCAGTCACCACCAGTGAGGTAAATCCTCCTTAGCTATAAGGGCAGTTTGCCTGCACAATGCTCAGGAGAAAAGGGAAAGGTCGAGATCTTCTGATTCCTACTTTTAGATCTGCAGGTAATGGTGGGAAAGACACCTTACATAAATTCTAGGAAGAAACACACAATACCCCTAGGTGTCTGCTTGACCAAAGTGAGGAGACTGTACTTATTCCTGACGAGCAAGAAGCAGAATTATTTCTAACATGGGAACTTCAAGTAGGCAGGAAAATCACTGTGAGCCTTTTTTGGAACTCACTGTGAACCCAAAGCAAGTGAACCACAATAAAGAAAACATTTACCTATTTACAGAGCAGCTCTGAGAGAGGTCCTGTTCAGTAGGTCTAAAAAACTCTGCCATATTGTCCAGTAATCGACTGAATCCTCTGTTTAAACACGTGCTCAAAACTGTACTGAAGTCTGGACTGGAAAAAGAAAAATAAAAAATAAAAGGTGTGATTCCTGGGATTTATTTTTTTTTTTTAACTGAAAACCCTGCAAGTGTTCAGTGCTACAGATGTCCCTGTCCCTCCCACATGGGAAGATGTATGACCCAGACAGAAGGCCACCAGCACAGCCACCTCAAGAAAGACCAGCTCCCCAGCAGACCAATCAACAACCTAAGCTCCACCATAAGATTGTTAAACCCCAGGTAAATCTAAAGCATTTCTCTCTCTTACTGAGTAACAGCATAAGAGGGACTTATCACATCCTTATATGCCCCAGACCTCTAGCAGCTGTAAGTTTGGCATTTGGCTCAATTCCCTCCTATTCCGTGTTTCTTACACAAGCCTCACTTCAGCAGCACTCCAGTGAAAGGATGCACACACCCACTCGAAGCCATGCATTAAACAAATTCTGGTAAGCCCAAACTGATGTTAATTTTATCAAAGCAGTGAATCCAATACAATGACCCTCAATTTACACTGCTTTAGCAGAAGAGAAGTACTGCTCTGTTCCTGCATGCCTACAGGAAAGGCAAAGAAGAGATAAGGGGGAAGAACATCCTGGTCATCCCATTAAGGCAGGATTATTTCTAATAAATTTGGAAAATCCCAGCCTACAATGAGTGAATATAGAAACAGTGCAGCAAAGTGGTCACATTTCACAAGTGAGAGTTGACAGGTTCTCATATGAAAGTAATCTTACATAAACAATAGTGAGGAGGAGTTTGATATGAATATAGGCTATTGCTCTATACCTTTCTAGCATATCTCTAGTTTCATTAAGCAATTTAATTGTAGCAACGTCTCTTTCTGTGAGTCCACAGGCCTAAAAAAGCAAAGACATTGTTTAGTAAGACATCTATTGGCAACTGTAAGAACAAGAGTAGAAGCAGAAGAGTTTTGTACTGTGGAATTAAGTCAAGATGTAAAAGTCAAATCTATTGAAAAGATTTACTGTCATGAATCAGTTTATGATTTATGCTCTAATTTTCATTGTAAGTGGTCACTGCAGGGTTTTTCCTCTTAAAAATAGTATTAGCAGGAATTACCAGACTAATTGTGCAAAGTATTTTTTTCCACTTCTGACCTCCAAAACTGAAATAAACCCTGTATGTCAGCTTCTGTTAAAGGGATAAAAAGTTAAAGCATGGTAAGGCACAGGAATGGGTTGCCCAAGGAAGTTGTGAATGCTCCATCCCTGGCAGTGTTCAAGGCCAGGTTGGACAGAGCCTTGGGTGACATGGTTTAGTGTGAGATGTCCCTGCCCATGGCAGGGGGGTTGGAACTAGATGATCTAAAGGTCCTTTCCAACCCTAACTCTTCTATGATTCTATGATAAGTGCATGTATTCACACACTGAAGGTTTCTTCTTTATATTAGCATAATACCACGTTAAAAATGAGTTTCTTCCAACTTGTGGTGTGGATAGAGACAAACACCTTTAGAAAATTTAGGACATCACTTTAACCTTACTGCTGAGATTAGATACACCTTTCTCTTGACTCCTGCTCATTCTCCAGCCCAAAGCACTAAAGTATTCCAGCATACCATCACCTCCCTGTACATTGGCCAAGATGCTACAGCTGTCCCTCATCTTTGCTGGTACACAAGTGCCAGCTAAAGCAATTTAGCTTAGGGCTGAGTTAAGCTGCATTGTGTTACAGAGCACATCCCAGGCTAAATGAAGTAACTGGGCTGAGTTTCTGAGCTCAAAGATTACATTCCAAGGATGACACTTGTTTTCAATCACATCTGAAAAAAAGTACAACTTTGCCTCAATTGAAGAGATAATGACACTTGGTTTATGCAGGAAGAAGCATCATCAGTTATTGAAGATACAGGTGCTGTGGTACAGCTGGGGGGCCGTTGTGCACCCTTCCTCCCTAGAACAAACAAGCAATGCAGACTGAAAAAAGGTAGCTGAAAGAAACTGAAACAGGTACCTGTGTAGCCAAGGGGTTTTCTTCATCTGGCATCAAATAATGACATAAGGGAGAGTAAGGTGCAGTCTGATCTGAATCTTTGTGTTCTACTACATTCCTGATATCTTTAAGTTTCTGTTCCAGCTCCAGAAGAGATAGGGTGTGCTTAAGGGAAATACTGGAAAGGAAGAAGATGACATTAACTGCAAAATTAATAATGATGCTTTTCCTGCTACTGATAATGTGTTCACAATTAACAGAATCCCAGTCTGCTATACTGGTTTGCCCTAGCAGATGTAGCTTGCTGTAATAAAAACATTGTTTTGGAAACAGTCAATAAACCTTCCTTTTTTTTTTAATTCTTATAAAACTCATTGTTTTGGTAAGAGTCATTCACAATAAAACTTATAAGCTAACCAGAGAGAAATACAAACTCTTACCTTCCAAAAACTTTATGCACAGCTTGCTTAACAATAGTTATCAACTCAGTCAGTCCTAAAAGGAGGAAAGTGTCAGAATTATTCTAATGTTCTGCTCAAGTCCAGAAAAGAAGTAGAATTTAAGTGTAGCTAGCTTATAATAAGCACCATACCATCTCCTAAAAGGTGCTGAATACTTGATAAATATTGCTGCTGAACTTCAGGGGGAGCCAGTGGTGTCTGTGGAGGAAAAAAACCAAGTCTGTGACATGTCAACAGAAGAAAGCAATGCAAAAATAATTTCAGACTGGTTGTGACCAATTTCCTCCCTCTTTACAATCCCTTGCAGCAGGTGGATTTCCCCATTCTCAAGCAACTCTCTAGCATCTGACTCTCTTCCTGCCATCAACCCATGAATTTTTAAGTCCTTTGGCAATCTCTTCAGTACCATACAGATCGTCCATCTTCAGTGGCACAGAAAAAATCTTTAACTTTTAGCTCATACATAGGAAAGTCTCTTAAAAAATTGCATTACAGGTGAAACTAGACCCTCCGTCACCCCAAAAATTAAACCTAGTGAAACAGGATATTTATGTCTAACCCTAACAAAGGCTTTTCTGATATAAGCTTTCAGGAACTGAGACAGGATGATGCCAGTTTGCTCCAGAAGAATGCCTCAAGGGTTGGCCCCATCAACCCATTTCTCTATTGGAAAAATAACTGAAAGGAAACACATTTCTGGTCCAAACTCACCTTGCCCTTTTAAAAAAGCTTTTTCAGGTTTTGCAAAGTGAAGCACAACCTCCATCAACCCTGCTGAAAGCTTTTCTCAGACCTGCCTTGTCATGCTGTTCTTTGACTCTCAGAAGGAGCTATCACAGGAGGGCAGATGCGAATTAATCAAAGCTTGTATCCATTATTTTTAGACAGGCTGTTCAATGATTTGAAGATCTTACTCTCTACAAGGGGTATTTGCTTACTGTGGGATTCACCTATTTTTATTGAGCAGTGAGAGTTATAGAACATAAACAAAACCCAAGTCTTCTACCTTGCTTGGCCCCACCAACAGACACTCACGTAGATGGCCCTTGGGAGTTACAAAAAAATGCCTACATTTCAAAGACAACCTTTTTCTTCTACAATCCTAGGAAAATCTGACTTGGGGAATTAATGTACGTGCTAGGAAGACCTCAGCACTTGGATACATTAGCATGAGTGATCCATGCATATGTACTTATATACATGTGCATGGATCATTCACATAGTATTACTGTTTCACAAAAAAATAAAGCAAAGAAGTTATTTTATGTTGGTGTTTAGGTATGAATTGACCTTCTTTTTTAAGCAATACAAGTGCAGACAAAAGTACTCTTCAATATTGCTAGCATTTTGTTAAGCAATAGTATCACCAAATCATTCAAATCTAGAGACTATTAAAATACATCAATATAGTCTACTTTCAGTAATACTTCCACATCTCCCACTCTTACAAGAACTCTTGGTTTCATTTTAATACTCCTGAGCTATGCCCTTTTTAATCTTTCACTTCCAAGAAAGTGGAAGTTCTACTTTTGAAACAAAACAAGAAACTTACTGTGCCATTTTTGCAGAGTGCAGCATTATCTAGGTAGATGTAACCGCCAATAATATTTAACTGGACTCTCAAAAGAACTACAAGCATACACGTACTATATACAGCTACAATGCTTCTTGTGAAACCTGGAAAAGAGCCAACAAAATAACTTCAGTCAAAGAATGAAGGGTGAGCCAAGGAGTGAGTTCTCCAAGTCTCAAGTAGTGCTGATGATTTTTAAGTACAGTCACATCATATTTCACTCACCAATTGTCACAACACATCTTTTTACAACACACACCCAAGATGACCATGAGTCTAATATTTACTGGAGCTACATCTAAAGTGTCCCATTTAAAGTCCTATATTAACATCATTTTTCACATTACAAGTTGCTCCAGAAGGAAAATGGATATGCCATGAAATCATCTTTCTTCATTAGGCCAGGAAATACACGCCATATGTTAGCCCTCATCGTGCAACTGAGACACAGAAGGAATAACAGCAGCTTGGGAAGAAAGCTACCTAAGGCAGGAGCAGCTAGTATCTATAGAAAGAAAATTAAAATGAGCATCAGCTACCAGGCACTAGGCAACAGAATCAACAGTGGAAAAAGTGACATGAATAAATATGGACGGGTGCTGAAGAGCATAGAAAGAAAGGAGATGGATTAAAAGTAGGATCTGTAAAAGTGGTGTGAAAAGGCGAAACAAAACAAAGGGAAGACAAAACCAGGGAGGCAGCAGGGATAATAAACGGTATCAAGGAATCAAAACTAGTAAAAAAAGCTCAGTAATATTTCACTGCAAAATTATTTGACCTCGCTATTTTTCATTCCCTTCCACTGCTATTTCTTCTTCCCTTCCGAGATGAACTAAGGTGTCCATAACCACTGGGATGGTGGTTCTCTTCAACAGGCCTGAAAAGAGGAAACTGCTGGCCATGTAAAGGCTGGCCAACATTCTGATCAATGCTTTCTGTTAGGTTCAACAGAGAACTTTCTGAAAAGCCAGGTTGATTTTTCTGTGATGGCACAGAAAGATCTCACAAAGTCTCCTTGATTATGATAATATGAAGGCCAATAAAACTCTTCACCTTCATCTCTGGGCTTTTAAGTTCCCTCAGGGCTATGGAAAACTCCTTCATGAGGAGCTTTTTTTTTGGAGGGGGAAGGTTTGCCAGGCAGTGTGTTACACTATCTTCATATCTATTGAAACAACAACCCTGTGTAAAGTCTGCTTTTTAGAAGGGTGTGAAAGACATTTTAAATCTATGCTAAATATTGTGAAGATGGAATCTTTCATTTCCACTTACTTATTATCTTTAAATCCTCCCATATTTCTAACTTGTTTGCTGGCCTGTGGGAAAAATAAATGGAAATATTAAACATTTAAAAATATATTTTCCTGGGAAACAAAGAACTATGTTAAATGAAACAGCAGTGCTTTAAGGCGAGCTCATTTAGTTACCGTAATTATTCAGATCAGATTCATGTCTACACTGATTTGCCTCATTCAAGAAAGCAGTATATAAACCATACAATACGAAGTCACAGGAAAGATATTCAAATTTTAACCAATAAATGTAGTATTTAGTCATGTCATTTATACACTTACATTACCAATTTTGAGTTAAACGATGCTAAGTGGTCAGAAAAAGCCCGCTGATGGTACACAGTGGTCTTTTCTGAGGCTTTCATCCCCCTGTATGTTGAGACCTCAGCTCAGCAGGGCTTCCTGTATCTACCTGTGCACAAGTGCAGGGTCAGAATTTCTATTTCCTACCTTTTTGTAAGATTTACCATTGCCTGATGTAGTTTTAAAGTTCAGATTTTATCACCAAATCAAAGTGATCATGATCATCTGTGGAAAAGAAGTCTCGTGCCATCCACACAAGCACGAGTCGATCTTGTGCTGAGGGAGGTTTACTTCTTTTATCTGACCAATTCTGAAAATTTTATACATTCTGCAGTCAAAAGAGCAAGACTGTAGATTGCAAAGATACACCTGAACTGCCTAAGGTACACTGCAGATTTAGAACTACGATCCAGAGGTAAAAGTTAGCAATATAGCTGCAGTGATGGCTTGACTTTGCGAACAAAGATTTTGGGAAGGGCTTTACCCACGCTTACTACAAGCGCGCTGAATGGCTGCAGTAACAGAGATAAGACTACCCATCCAAAAGGTTTCATCAGCCATTCTTGCCTGTTGAGCACTGTCAGAAAAGAACAGCTACTCTACAGTTGTCATGGAAGAAACATATTGTGAAAGTCACTTAAGAGAAACATTTGGTAATTTCTTAGGATCAGAATTAACACTTAAATATTTAGGACAGGTAGTTCAGATTAATCTACACTTTACAGTAACCTAGTTTATAAAAAAATAATATCCTTTTCATGAGGAATAATTTCTTTACAGGCACAACTCGTGCACTTCGCATTAGTTTGACCATTGTATCACTTACATAAACAGTGACTTTTTAAGCTCACTGCTATCAAATAATGCAATTGAACTGATATATTGAACTATAAAGTCTGCTACTCCAAAAAGTAGAGAGACAGATTAATGAAAGGATAGCTGGAAGAGATACATGGATCCATGGCACATACAAAACCAGTTTACATATTTCTCTTTTTGCTAGCTAAATCAATGGTTTTAAAAGCTATTCTAAAACAAAACAAAGACTGTTAAAAAAAATATAGTAGTATTTCTATAGATAAAGCATGTAACAGGACTCAAACCCACATTTGTTACTTATGAGTGGCAAGTTTTCCACGCCAACTGAAGAGAGAAAGAAAAGCCAATACATCAGGATCAGCCAACTACATTTGCACCTATTATGTCAAAACATCTAGAGCTCATGCTCATGAAGTTTTTCCTCACAGCTTAAACCATCAGCCAGGTAAGGCTCTGCAAGTCTGCAAGTATTCAGCTTAACAGTGGGAACAGCTTTTTCAATCTTCATATGCTGCAATTTACTAAGACTCAGCTGCTCAACTTTTATTTCACAATTATTAATTTGAAAAACCATTACCAGCTATGGAAGCAAAAAGCAATGCAAACAAAACCCCAGAGGTCTAGAACAAAGCAAAATGCTGAATTAGTGGAAGACAAGCAACATCCGCAAGGCTACAGCAGGAGATACTTCACCTCTTTTCAAAGCAATGTGATTGAATGAGAAGAGGAGGACAGACAGAGCCAGGATATCTATGCTCTTGTGTGCCACTCCTGCTTCTAAAGTTTCCCTGGAAGACTGAAGACTTCAGCCTGCTTACATCCCTATCCTACG
>JANHGB010052069.1:38631-63135 GCA_026283785.1 Coracopsis vasa | reverse complement strand
CCTCCTCCCTGGCAGAGCATGAGACTCAGAAAGTCCTTGGTCAGAGTAAACATTACTGAGCAACAATTAAAAACATCAGTGATATCAGCGCTGTTCCCAGGCTGAAAGTCAGAAACACTGCACCAGCTACTAAGGAGAGAAATGACTACTACTGTTGAACCTAGGACAGCACTAGTATTTAAGATTTTGAATTCACCTACATTTTTTATTCTTCTTCCATCCTGTCATTATGTAGTATAAATCCCCAAATCAAGAACAGCAGCTATTTCCTTATCTTACCTGTCATATTGCATGTCCTCTGATTACTTTCAAAATGGTACTGCCTTCGTGCTTGGGCGATGTATTCAGCTGCCTCCCTCTCCTGGATTTCTCTGATTTTCTTCTGCCCATATTTTCCCAGTAAATAGACGCCTGCAGAGAGATTTTCACATCATAAACTGCTTTAAAACTGTAAGGAAGGCCCCTTCAGCCCCTTTCTTTAATTTCAAACAATAAGGGTGCATAGCGTTTTTTTGGGGATATGTGGGTCTCGAGTATTTTAATACTGATTGCCACAGTAATACTCAGAAATAATGTTTTCAAAATTAATTGCCAAGGGTAATGACTTGAATCAGTATAAGAAACTTTTCTGAGAAGACATATCTTGCCTTTCAAAGAAGGCATTCTTTGTATTACTGCAACGTGAACAAGTACTGAAGAGACTGAAGCAAATATTGGGAAGAGAAAAAATGTAGGATAACAAAGAACAGAGGAAATAAACTGTAATGCTAGAGGTCTGGAGATGGATGAAAATTTTAATTTTTCTTTTTAGAGGTATCTTTCTAAAATTAGCAGGAGTTGAGATAAAACTCAAGTCTTAAAAATCACAAGAGAAAAATGCTACAGACCAACACTTTCTTCATTTGGCCCTGAATCTTCTGTAGGAAGAACCTTGGTTTCAGTGTCCCTCTTATTTCTTATGATGCCTGGTTCCTACTCTCCAGCTCCACTACCCTACCCTTGTGGATGTGATCATCCCTCACCACCCTTACTATGAATCTCCATTTCCAGAAAGACCCACGAAAAAATGTTGCTCTGTATTTCCTCCTCTCCCAACACGCCTCCCTTTGAAGTTTCCAACTGCTCTTCCCACATCACCACAGGTTCAGAGAACTCTCCAGGCTGCTCACAGCCCTTTCTTCATCTCTGTCCTGCTTTTTTAGCCATTGCTCTAGATACCACTATATATTCTAGACCTACCCTCAGCACTTTTGCCCACTGCCAGCAGCTTTACATTAATTCCTCCTCGTCCACCTGGGGCTTCTTATAACACCTTCTGCATATCAACTTCATTTGCTGCCTCCTGTAGACACTGGTAGCAGCAGTTACCTATTTAGGTGCAAAACAAGCTCTTTCCTTGTTCTCTCATGAAAGAATTCCGGTGCGTGGGGGTGGGTGAGGAGCTATAATGAAGGAATAAACCCAAGCAGAAAACACTATTGTACAAGTTGACCATCTTCTGCCTGCTGGGGAGCAATCTCCTAAGTACTGAAGCTCCTGTACAGAGCGTCAGCTCTGACGCTGTCAATAATGGGGCACAGAAGAAATCTGGGTATCAAAATAAGTCTATATTTTTTTCCACCAAGCACTTTCAAAAGTTGTAAACACAGAGGCAGAAAGTTTTCTTCAAAGCTGAATTTTCGCATTTCAAAGTTAACATCCGAGTGAGGCATTGAAGAGTTGCTGAATGCTAAAAGTTTTAAAACTGATTTTAAAAGCCCAAATCACCAAAACAGTAACAACAACAAAAAAAAAACCCAAACCAAACTCCCCAATATTTTTAACTCAGTTACATTGTTAGGTCATTACAACCTTTCAATACATTCTCTAAAACTATCACCAGGATTTCAAAAGGCTTGTCAACTTTGTGCAATATTTATTGCAAAAAAAGAACCAACCTCCAGCTATTCATACCACCATTATGTTTCCTAATAGGCATCTGCAAGCCAGACCAGTCTGGAACAACCACATGCACTTCCATTTATTTCCCAAAAGTCTCGTAAACTAAAAACGGGGAATCACTCTCTCTTACTTCAGCTTTCAGGCTGACCATTTGCCATGTGGAAGACTCAGCTCATTAGATGCAAACTTTAGTATCAGGGCTCCATATACAAAAAATGAAATTCAACTACTAAATTATTAACCAGAATGAGACTTAATAAGTAACAATTAGATCACTTTTACCTAAAACATTACCAATTCCTGTCAAGAATATCTATTTAGAAAACAATTGTCAGGTTGCTGATTTTTTTCCCCAACAACTATTTTTTTTAGTATTAGCAAATAATTTTTTGAACATAAGATTCTTCCAATCATTTTATCCCATCACATTTTTCACATTACATCTACACAGTCATTTCTCCAAATGACTATTTTTGCTTATTCCTCCTCCAAACCACCCCCCTCTCCCACTCCCTCAATAAATAAATCCTTTAACTCCAGGTTTTGTGGCAGAAAAGTCATGAATATACACAGGACGTAGGCAGACATGCAAACAATTCAAGAAGAATCATGTGCATGCCCTTGAGTGATATGCTGGAGCAGCAGCTTTAAGACTGAGACAGCTAATTGCTTAATACTTGATTCTTAATGCTGTGCAATTACTCTGTACTAAAACCTGCTGTGTCTCGTGAGGGTCCAAAGTAACAGTCATCCAGAAAAATCACTTGTCTAAAATGATGCAATACCAGCCACTAGTAGTATTATTTCTCCCTCCCCTGAAACAAGCCATAACTTTGACCCATCACTAATAGATGTTATGTACTCCAGTATCATCCTCATCTTTGGGAATGCAAGACATTAGAAGTTAACCATGGTCAAAGTTACATCATCCACACAGCTTCAGCAAAACCAATGACTAGATGTCAGGAGCAGACTACCTCTGGTACTGAGTGGGTTGTGCGTGCCTCTGAGCTGCCTGGAGGATACAGCACCTCACTTGGGAAATTCAAGTCTCCCTTGTGATAATGAACTTCTGCCCACTTACCACTCCTGCCTGAATGCAGCAGCAGAGCCTCTTCAAGCCTGTCATATGGGTATTTCAAGGAGCCGCCAGCTCAGGAGTTGATCTACATGTGTGTTCACATTTTACTTTAGAGCAACCATGTGTATCCATATAGATACATGTGGCATTTATTCACAAGACCTGAATATAACAGAGACACTTCTAATGAGTCCAGGTTGAATGTATCACATGAAAACACCATCACTTGGAGTTGGAAGCAGGACCAGAGAAAGCCACATCTCAAGAACTGCCATAATGTCAAGTCAGATAATGTACCCCTAAGAACCTAACGTGACACTTTGAAAGACTCTGTTGTTACAAACAAGAAAAGTGGACACCAACTTCTTACAATAGGTAATATAACTCAATTTTACCTCTCAGTATAGAATAGGAGGTCTGCAAAAAGTGGCAGCAGCAACATTTTATTCATATCTACTTAAGTAAACTGTTGTTTAGATGGAACTTCATACTGTACCTTGCATATGTTCCATACAAAACCAGGAATTAAGAAAATTCAGCAGTAATGAAACTGCCCCAAAGATAATTTCTATGTAAACTTTTCTCTGCCTTCATCAAAATGTAACTATGCAAACAACTATAGTGCCAGCGCTTCTGATTCAGAGGGTTCAGAAACAGATGAGGGGTACAAACTGGGATTATATCACTTGATGCCATCTACCTGATGCCTCAGGTACAGAAACCTCAGTAAGGATCTCAAACTACAACTCATACTGCTTTAAAACTGATTTACAGAGTGAAAGTATTTACATTTGTCCTGGCTGTGCTGATTTTGGCTAAATAGTAGCTAGTACAGGGCTACATTGTGGATCTGTGCTGGAAACAGTGTGGATAACACAACGATGCTTTCATCAAGGCCTTTTCTGACTTATTTAATTTTTTAATTATTAAACTGTTTTTATCTCAACCCCTGAGTTTTCTCACTTTTATCCTCCCAATTCTCTCCCCCATCCCACTGTGGGGAGTGCAAGTGAGCAACTGTGTGGTGCTTCAGTACTGGCTGGGTTTAAGCCACAGCACTGGCCTACACCACCAGGATCTCCTGGTGTCTACAACACCTATATTCTGTGGAAGACACACTGACTCACCTGTTAACAGTGAACTGAGTTAAGTAGGTTCTAATTTGTCTCAGTAGGACTCTTTGCCTGTAGCATTGTATAGTCTTTTCCCATCATAAGAAGGACATGTATGTGTTGGAACGAGTCCAGAGGAGGCCACAAAGATGCTCCAAGGGCTGGAGCATTTCTCTGGAGACAGGCTGAGGGAGTTGGGCTTGCTCAGCCTGGAGAAGAGAAGGCTCAGAGGAGGCCTTATACCAGCCTTCCCGTACCTAAAGGGGCTTACAAGAAACTGTAGAGGAACTTCTTACAAGGGCATCTTTGAGGTTCCTACCAACCCAAACCCTTCTATGATTCTATGATCTAAATGTAAGCAATGGAAGTAGCTTAGAAAACCTGCAAGCTCTTACACATTCATGCCAGTGGCCTCAAACATGTAGGGTATTTCTCACATAATTTATGGCTCAAGCTTCTCTCAACCCTTGTCTTCACAGATGGAATGGAGAGACGAGCAGAAGGGTGGGACAGGTAACTAGGAGGCATCAAGTTTCCAGGAAAGCTCTTTACAACCCTATGTAACCTTCACCCTTACTGCCATGCTTCCCTCAGAAAATTAAGTGAAAAAAAACAGCTTTAAGAACTTTATTATGTTGAAATTGCACTGACACACAGAAGCCTGCATCCTTACAGAAGATCAACAACTGCCTAAGTTGTGTTTTGTCCTTATGCACAAGCAAGCTGTGCATCAAGTGGCATACAACTGTCCCATTAAGAAGGGATTACAGCCTTAATCTCTTGGCACCACTGAGTCCCACCAAAGCCTATTTAACATCCCTGCACTCGCTCACAAACCAAGACGACTTTTTCTGCTAAGCAGGCAGACTTCTGAACTGAAACATTCTTTCTGCAAGCCAAAGGTTCCAAGAGATAACATTGAGCAGTCATTAATTCACCTCTGATATCAGAGCCCTCCATTGCAGACACACCCTGAACTTGCTCTTCTACTGCAACAAGAGAATTTCAATAGTGAATAATTTCGTAATGTCCATTGAAATCCACCTTGAGCACTGAGACAGAAACCACTTTATAGTAAACCTACCTACCCAACAAGAACAAGCGAACATAACGCGTCATGCAAGCTCGCTCTCTCTACTTCAAATACTTCTAGTGGGTTTGATTCCAGAGCACTAGATCCTGCTTGCTTGAAGAGATTTAAGTCTTTAAAGTATGCAATTTACTTTATATTGCTAAAAGAACAGACGTCTGAAGAAAGGGTTTGTCCAGGGTCTTTGCTAAGTTGAACTCTTCTCAACCCCACTCCTTGGTTAAGGGACAATTATACCCATTTCAGTTGATTTTCCCTCAATTTGAGCTCTTATTTTAGGAGGTTTGTATTTGCATAAACAGAAAAATCTGTTGCAGTGTTGAGATTAACAGAAACTACACTGACAGCCACTGCTAATGCACAAAGAATCCATCTTAGTAAACAGAGGAAAGGCTACCAACCAACTCAGTTTGGTACAACAATTCTTCAGTGGCACAACTCTGTATCAGTAATAATGTAGACTCCTCTGTAGCAATGCATCATTAAATATTCACATTAATCTCTGAGCATGTGCCAGTTAAAGACTTAAAATCACTAAACTCTGATGTCTCATTTTCCTTGTAAACAATCCTCCTTCCCAGAAAATGCACCTACAGCTCTTAAAAAAAAAAAACAAAAAACAAACAAACAAAAAAAAAAACCCAAAAAACAACCAACCAAACAACAAACCACCAAACACCACAGAGATGTAGGTTTCAGTCTTTGGTATTAAACCAGCAGATTTGGATGCTTTTCTTAAATCATTCAGCCACTTCCAATTATTCTACCTTCCTATGAAAGCAGCAACATGCAGTTGCATTCTACCTTTCAATGCTAGGCAGTATTTTTGGAGGAGTCTGTTGTGGATGTCAGAGTTCTGATTTATTGCTGGTGGCATTACAATAGCTCCTGGAGTTATTTTAAGGTCCAATCCATAACTTATATGTAGATGGCCAAAGCAGTCACGATTCAGCTGCTGAGCAACTGTAATGCAGAGCTCTGCAATAAATCCCTCCATCTCCCAGGGTGCCTTAAAATACCATGGTGCAAGTTGCAGCAGGGGGGCAGCTAATGGTGTTCTCCTGCTTGTGGATACCCTGATTTACTACAGACTCTCAACTACAAAAAAGCAATTCCCTACAGTCCTTAAATACCACATGGCTCAAGGAAACACGTACCTGATCCATGCTGCAGGCAGCAGCAGCACAGTTCAGTATTTTCAGTCAGAAGCTGAAATGCTTGTTAGATGAGTAGCATCTTGGGGTTTTTCTTTGGATTGGTCATATTTTAATGACTTATTTTAGTTCGCGATTACTTTTAAGTATCCTTCATCCAGTCAGTAGCATTTTAGTGAGAGTGACACTGAACTGTACATAAATAGCTTCAATTATAAGGTAAAAGCTGCAAATTCAGTGATATCAGGCTAGCAGCAGGCTGTTTATACATGATGAATTTAGGATTTGAGTCTAGGACTACCAAGAGCCACAGGCTCCCCTAAATCTGTCTTCCCACCTGGATATTGATCCATGTTTACTAGGCGAAACTGGGACAACTGATGTTTCTGCTACTCCCATTTGTCCTCCCACTACTCTCACAGTTGAAGAGATGGGAGAACAGCTTGCAGGTCACAGCTTGGTATATTAAAGTAAATCTGTTTACTTAACTTGGTGAGCTGTAAGTGTGGTGGCTTAAAAACTGGTAATCATTAAATTCTGATGTACTTGCAGAGTCAGAAAACCTGCAGGTGAGGGGGGATGAATCAGAAAAGCAGCTTGACAAGTGTTTCAGTAATCATCATCTAACATATTATTGTGCATTAACTGGCCCTCTGTGGAAAAATGCAGAAGGAATTAATGCTGAAAGGATGCAGAGGACACAGCCACCAAGGCAAGTCAGAAATATACACAATTCCCCATCACAAGAGGCCTCACCTGAATAAGAGACAAAATATACTGCAAAACCCCTGTAGCTCTCAGAATATTCAACTATTCAGGCAAGCTGCAGTAGGTATAAACAAATGCAAACTTTCCTTAGCAACTCTAATGTTTAATTCTGTGTCATTTGCATAAGATGTAAGCACACATGATGACAGAGCTTGCAAAGACATGGCTTCTGGGATGTATCTAATCTCCAGCTGCAGATATGCTCTTCTTATTAAATACAGAGATAGATCAGAGATGTTCCTTTCAATCCAATACCAACTAAAAATAATCCTATAATAACTCCAGGGAAAGGAGAAGCTTACCAGGCCACAACCACCCTACAGATTAAACAAGAGTCATAAGGGAGAAAGTACAACGTGAATAATTAATGTAAAACCTCTCCAGTAAAGTTGAGTGTCTGCAGTTGGTTTACACTCGACAATTCACCTCAATGCTCAAGTAACTTTAACAAAGTACAGGCTTTTAGCCTCCACCCTAGAAGTAATAACACAAGCGGCACCCACGCTTTGTGCAGGCAAACGCCGCTTCAACCTAACACAAACACCCGCCGTAGGAACATGCAAGCAGCTCGAATCCCTGCGGTTTAGGGCTTAAGGCCCGACGTGTCGATCTTCGCCCCTGCCCGTGAGAAAACCCTTCCCGCCCCTGGGCTTCCCCAGAGCCGGTCGGGGGGGCGGCTCAGTGCCACCAGCGAGGCGAGGAGGGCCGCTCCACCCTGCGGCGGAGCTCCCTGCGCAACACCCCGCAGCGCCGGCCACCCGGGGACGAGGCCGGTCGGACCCGCGGCCGGCACCGGGCCCGTCCGGGGCCAGACCGCCTTCCTAACAGAAGGGCTCCGGCGGCCGACTGCCGCCTCCGAGGGGGCCTCCCCAGCGGGAACTGGGAGCGGCTCAGCCACAGCGGAGAGGCCCCGGCGCCCCAAGGCCGGTTCCGTTCCGGCCCCTACTATGGCCCCCGCTGCCCCTCGGCTCGGCTACCGAGCACTCACCGCCAAGGAAGGTGCCGAGGACGAGACATTTCTTCTTGTGCCGCTTGAGGAAACTCCAGAGGGACCGGAGCATCCTTCGTGCCCGGCCCGGCCGCCCCTCACCGCCCCACGTCGGCGGAAGGGGCGGTGGCAGCGGCCCCGCCTGGGAGCCGTGGGAGGGAGCGGAGCGACCGGCGGGGAGAGGCCGGTGTGGTTCGGTGCGGAACGGCTGCGGGTGAGGCTGATTTACCCTTAGAGGCTGCAGAATTCACCTTCCGGGGGGGTTATTTAAATTTTGGGGGAGTTGGGGTTTTTTTAAAGATTGTTGGAGGTTTGAGAGATTTTTTTGAAGATTTTTAATTTTTTTTATGTTTTTTGCAGTTTTGTTGAAGTTTTTGGGGTCTTTTGAAGTTTTTGGAGCTTTTTATAAGGGTTTTCAAAATGTTTTCTAATTTTGTTTTCTTGAAGTTTTTTTGAATTTTGGGGGTTTTGGGGGGGTTTTGAAGTTTTTGAGGTTTTGGTGTGGTTTTGAGACTTTTTTTTTTTGAAGGGTTTTGAAGGGTTTTTGAGGTTATTTAGGTTTTCCCTTTTTTTTTTTTTAATTTGGTAAAGTTTTGGGGTTTTTTAAGTTCGGAGGATTTGGGGAGAAAAAGAAAAAGAAAGAAAACAAACTCCACAATCATCATAAACCCATAATTCCAAAAAACCTCCCCAAAATCAGTTCGTTTCCTGAATTCATTCCCTGAATCAGTTCACTTTCTATTGAGAAAATATTTTTAAAACCTCTGGAGTAAGTTCACTTTTAATTACAAAAAATTAATTTTTAAACCCCTCTGCGGTTAATTCCAGTTTTATTCATAAAATTAAAAGAAAGAATTGTTTGTAATTTAAGCAACCAACCAGCTCCAGAGTCAGTTCAGTTTTCATTCAGAAAGCAAAAAGCAAAATCCAAAGCTCACTCAGTTTGCTTTATGTTACAATAATAATAATAACAAACAACCTTTGGAGTCAGTTTTATTTGCATTAAGAACATTTGACATAAACAACTGTGGAATCACTTCACTTTCTATTACAAAAATAAGCATCAGTTTTCTTTCTATGAAGGAAATCTAAATCACAGCTCGAGTCAGTTCACTTTCTATTAGATGAATTTTTAAATACCTTTCAGAGTCAGTTCAGTTTCTATTATGAAAATTTTACAATAAATATCTCCACTCTGGAGTCAGTTTGCTTTTTATTAAGAAATTTATTTTTTAAATCAATTCAGTTCACTTTCTAGTTCAAAACTGGAGATAAACCCTGCTGGGGGCACTTCACTTTCAACTAAAGACATTCAGAACTCCCTGGTTTTGTGGCACCCTGAGGCACATTTGTCTCCCTTGTTTCTTCCTTCACTGATATCCCTATTTCTCCTCTGGCACCCTGCATCGGTGATTTGTGAAGGTTCTGTATTTTACCCAAAAACCTCGATAAGGGACTTTTCATCAGGGACTGTAGCAGCAGGACAAGGGGTGATGGGTTTAAGCTGAAATAGGGAAAGTTCAGGTTAGATATAAGGAAGAAGTTCTTTACTGTGAGGGTGATGAGGCACGAAAGAAGCAGTAAATGCTCCATCCCTGGCAGTGTTCAAGGCCAGGTTGGACAGAGTCTTGGGCGACATGGTCTAGTGTGAGGTGTCCCTGCCCATGGTAGGGGGTTGGAACTGGATGATGTTAAGGTCCTTTCTACCCAAACCGTTCTATGATTCTATGTGTGGGACACAGGCAGCTGGGCCTTGTGCTCATCTGAGGATGCCCTGATTCAAAAGCGATGAAAATACTTGAGGAAGGAGAAAAAACAACCAGAGAAAGATAACTATTGACAAGTTTTGGAGGGAGGGTTGAGAGAACAACCCGCATGGCTGGGGCAAGGGAAGTGCTGCCTGCCCTGCCTGCTGCCTGCCCGTTCTCACCATCCCTGCTCCATCATCTCTGCCAATGACATCATGATCAGTTGCCATGGCGATGACGGCTCTCCCAGCACAGGCTCAGGTGGGGATCCAGAGCCTAGGAATACAGAAGGAGGATGCTGTCACATCCCCAGGTCCCCCAGGGGACAGAGGGAGATGGAGGCAGGAACACTCTGGCATCACTCTGGGATCGCAGCCGCTCACCTCAGCACCCCAGCTTGCTGCCAACAGGATGAGGGTTTCCAGCATGCCAGGCATGCAGAGCCCCTGGTGAGCACCCAAAGGCTACCCGGTGCCATCTGGCTATGGGTTCCAGTGGCACAGCCACAGCCAGCATGTCAGGGATTGCCACATGCTGGGTCCGTGGCCTCAGCCCTCACAGGAATGTCGCAGCAGACACCAACCCAAACACACACAAGGTGGGAAAGGCACATGAGGAGAGGAATTACTCCTGGCAGTGGGGCACCTCTGAGACGTGGGCATCTGTCTCGGAGAATGGGAAAACCCTTTCTCAACCCTTCCCTGTGCTGCCCGTACAGCTGGGAACACCCATCCAGTGAAGACAGGGACAAAATCCTGCTTCAGGGATTGTTTTCCTGGAGAGCCAAGGCAAGCATCTCCAAGCAGTTGTAGGGCAGGTGCAGGGGACAATGACACCTTGAACTTCTCCAAAAATCCCGGACTTTACGGGTGACCTTCATGCTTCCACAAGGAGCTGGATGCGGGAGACAAATTACAAAGAGGCTGTGGCCCTGCCCATGCTCGCCTGTCAGCCCAGCAAGCCGTGGGGATTTGTGGCTCCCTTCCCTTTGGCATGGTCATCCCCACACGCTGCAGGGCATGGGCACAGTCTCACCCAGCCCAGTCCATAGAGAGGCAGAGAAGCATGCACAGAGAGTGCGCATAGAGAGTGCACTGAAAGTGAGTGTGAATGGAGAGCATGAATGGGGAGTGTGAATGGAAACTGTGAATGGCTGCGGGTGTCCTGGGTTTCATGAACTCAGCTCCCATGCAGGCTCCGTCCCCAACACTCAGGAGAGTGATGCTGCACCGAGCTCCCTTTCCTGGGAGGATGCAGACACTCCCCCAGAGCCCTTGTCTACACCTGGGGAGGAACCTGTGGGAAAAGAAAGGGCATCACTTAATTCCTGCATTGTTTGAATTTTTGGGGCCCGAGAGATGCCTTGTGCCACGTGCATGGACAGCTTGGAGCTTTCCTGCCTCTAGATCACACTGTCCCATTCCTACACCATCAGCACATGTGCACACTGGTCTCTTGGGTTCCATTTCTTCTCTCTTCCACCTCCCTCAAAACCTCATTTAAAATTATAAGGCCATTTGGGGGAGTGATCTGGGGAATTCACCCCCACCTGCTTCATTCTCAGGGGACAAGGTGAGACACAAGTTATCATACACCCTTCTGTAAAAGCCAGCATCACCCCCAATTTACAGTTCCCCGTCAGCTCAGCGTCACCCCCATCACCTCCTGAGCAGCTGTACCTTGCAGTTTCTTACCGTGCACAGTCACACTCTCATCAAATGATGATCTGCATCCCAAAATGTATTCCTCAGCCACTTCATACTTAAATTACCTGAGAAATTTTATAGTGCAGGAGTAATGGGCTAAAACAGAGCAAAAGAAAATTTAGGCTGAACACCAGGAAAAACTGCTTAGTGCTGAAATCTGTTGGGCTGTGGGATGGTTCCCTCAGGGAAGCGCTTGAGTTATTTAAAACTCACCTAAATAAAAATCGGTGGGGATTAAACTTCACTCATCCCACAGGCATGGCCACTGTGGGACCTGGTAGATTTTTCCCCCTGTCTGTTTTCTGGGATGAAAGGGATGAGATCTCACTGGGCTGAGCTCATGCAGCACGTGTGTCCCAAATGGCTTTGCAGGGAGGCGCAGCCGCTCTCCCGGAGCAGAACCCTTCCAGTGAGACAGCCCTGCACGTCTGCAGCCAAAATCCATGATTAATCCAACCCCCTTTGAAAACCCAGCACAGGGGTTTTCGGAACGCCAGGACATCGGATGCGTGGAGATGTCTGACAAGCCTTGTAGCTATTAAATAGCAAACAGCCAGGCAAAACGGGTGCCAGAAAGCCAGCGTTGCGCTGCTAAATCAGGGGATCAAGTTCAGAAATGAAGGTGATGTCAAGGATTTGCCTTCGCTGTGATTTATACCATAATTCCTGCACTCCGGCTCCTGGAAACTTGCACCTTCTGCAGATGTGCTGGCTGATTAAAATGATGCAACATAGTCACTAGCTGTGTAATGTGCTTTAGATTAAAAAGCCTGCATTCTAACTGAAAATCTGCTCCGGCTGCCTTTCTGGCACTTCCCTCCTGCCTAGCCTGCTAGGAGGGCCAGGGCAGAGGCAAGGGGGGAGCCAGAGGCACTTGAACCATCAGGGCAAGGAATGAGCATGGAATTGCAGCAGCAGAGGTGCTCGGCTTCCAGAAGGCACATTTTATGGGGCTGAGAAGTCTACTGCATAATGGTCCAGGGAAGGAAGTATTAAAATCTTTAACCAGTTTTCAGAGATGCGATAATTAAGGTGTTGTAAGCTACAATTGCCTGAAAAGAAAAAGAAACAAACAGAGGCAGGGAATAAGATTTTTATCACTCCAGAAGTGGCCACTCATGGATTTCAGGTTTAAAGCAAAAGGGATGAAAAAAATTCCCTGCAAGAAAAAGAACGTGTAAAAGGTGAATGAGGAAGGGTCTGGCCAGGGGCTGGGGGAAGAAGAGCAGCAGAAAGCAGGAGCTGGGTGTGCAGCCGCAGGCACTGGGAAGTCAGGGAACCTGATTCAGGAAAGCACTTAGCATTGTCCTGAGTCCAGCCACTCACCGCTTTAATCAGGCGCTTTAATGGAACTTGAGTACAGGCTTAATGCTTAAGCATCTTCAATGGAGCTGCTCTCTTTCATCAGGACCTCTGGGGAGGAAAGAATATTGGCTTAAATTAATGAGGCCTCAGAAATGGGTGAGAGAGGCTGAACTCATGGCTTTGCCTTCTGTGGGGGGCGAGCGGAGGCAGAGGAGGCAGCAGCTGCGGGCTGTTTGAGAGCAGGACAAATCATTCCCCCATCTCACCACACCAGGAGCACATTCCTTTCTTTGGCTGTGCTCTGGACAAGGGGGAGAGCAGAGGAGCAGAGCTCGTGGGCTGCGCTAAGCAGCTGACATCACCCTAAAGCGAAGGGAATAGAGGATAAAGGTCCTGAGCATCCAGAAGTTACTGAAAGCCAAGCTAAAAGTCCTCACCTGGAGTAGTTCACCTTGCTCTTCTAACGAGTAATGGCAATGGGCGAGAAGTGGTAGGGAGCTATTTTTAGCTCTTTGAACAATACTGTAGAAAACATAATGAAAATTACTCAAATTGGCTGGAGCTTGAACAGCCCTAAACTGCACAGTAATCTGTCCCAATAGCAATATGGTGGGAATATATAACCATATGTATAGATATAAATCAGGTAGGTAGCAATATACCCACTTGTGCAGAGCTTGCTGGAAGAGGTGGAGTCAGGAGTATCCAAGGGGGTACTGCGGAGGTCATTCGTTAACATCTTCCTTAATGACCTGGCAGAATGCATAAACAGCACGTTAATGACCTGGCAGAGAAGATAAGCAGCTTGTCGATGAAATTCCCGCGGATACCCCGATGTGCAGGGCTGTGCGTACTTCCACAGTCAGAGAAACATGAAAGGGACCTAAATGGTTAGAAATGCGCACAGGAAACTTAACGATTTTGTTGTTAGGGGAGATCTAATTGGATCTATCTGGGATGAGCGATTAAAAACTTGTCAGAGGGGGAGAGCGGCAGCCAGCAGCGCAGCAAAGGCTGCTGGGGACGGCAGGTCGGGTTTAATATGCAGCTATGCCAGAGCTCTTCTCATCTACCTCTCCCAGGGAAAACATAAAGTGCATTTTCAGGTCACTGATCCACCAAAAGAAGGAAAAGCCCCCAAAAGGAGCAGAAGCTGGAGGAATGGTATGTAAGCCGAGATTTTAAAACACATGGATCTGTTTTCTTTGGACCGGTAGCGGCCAGGGGAAGTCACGACTGCATGCAAATATCCCACAAGGTTTTAACACCAAAGGAAAAATGATTGAGGGTGGCAGAAGAACAGAAGTTGACCTCAGGCTGTATTCTACCCGAGGGGAAGCTGCCAGCAGCCCTGAGGCCATGCTTCACACCATGCTGGGTGTAAAGGGCATGCGGCTGCTGGTGGAGGTGCCCAGGGCATCATACCTCGGCTGCTCCCAGGGCTGCTCTCCTGCTTGCCGCAGCTTCTGCCCCTTGGCTGGAGCAGCACATAAAAGCATTGCTGTTGTTAGGGTCAGATCTACTGACCCCAGAGGCAGACCTGCCATCTTCAGCATCAGATCTGCTGTCCCCAGTGTCAGACCTGCCGTCCCCAGTGTCAGAGCCACCATCCCCAGTGTCAGAGCCTGTGTCTCAGTGTGACAGTGGGTTTCAGCTAGCTGGCTAGAAGAGTTTGAGGACTGCGGTGCATGGCCTCATAGTCATGATGCTGCTGCAGGAGGGTCCTGGAGGGAGAGCGGCTGGATAGGCTTAACTCTCCCAGCTCCCAGCTCATCTGCAGCCACGCAGGGCAGGGTCCCTGCAGAAACCCCAGCACGTACCTACCCGTGCAAGTGCCCCGAACAAGACGGTGATCTCACGTGAATGAGCTAAGAGCTGGCTGGGTCCTGCCAGGATTTACATGGGAGGCTCCAGAGAGTCTGTGTGTACTCACAACCCTCCCGCCGAGAGCCACAGCTCTCCCCGAGGGGAGGAGGAGCGGGGCTCCCTTTCCTGCTTCCCCACCTTGCCCTGCCAGCTCTGGCTCCCTGGCAGCCAGCCTGTGCTGGGCGGCCCACGCTGCCTCCCCATGAGGCTGCACAGCCTTGCCAGCACCTCTCCACTGCCCCAAGCCAGGAGCTCCAGTAGCCTGGACTCCTGCATCCCTGCATCCCTATGTCCCTGCACCCCTGCATCCCTGCATCCCTTATGTCCCTGTACCCATGCATCCCTGCATATTCATAACCCTGCATCCTAGAGCCCTGCATCCCTGCATCCCCACACCCTGTCACTCCTGCACCTCACAGCTCATCCCTCCTTCACCCAGGCCATTGGGAAGGGACCCCAGTTTTCCTAGGGCACGAAGGCTATAAAATCCTCCTGTTTAGGCAGATCATGGTGTCATGCTGCCTGCTGGGACCATTGCTCCATGCCCCGCTGCAGGTTTTGCTGATGCAGCCTGGGGAGCCTTTGGCAGTGATGTTGCTTTTCAGCCACGTTTAGATGCTGATTCCCAGCGTGGAGCAGAACAGGGCAAAAGGCAGGAGAGGAAAGCGGAGAAATGATGCTTTATCTCAGTAATCACAAAAGGGATAAACTGACATCATGAGTAGTTGCACAGCAGCGTTTCTTTTGTGGGGCTGGTAATTTGTGACAGTGAACATCACTGAAAATATCTTAATTAATGTTTATTTTGATGGCTGTGTAGGTTTGGGTGACGTGTCCCTGGGTCTGGAGCGGGGAGGGGGCAGGGTGATGGGGAAAAAAAACCCAAAAAAGCAGATTTTTTTGACTCGCTGCCCAGAACCACAAAAATGTCTTTTAAAGGCTCCCTCCCTCGCCCTAACAGGCTCATCAGGAGCAGAGCAGAGATCACGGAAAGAAGAGAGATAGAAAGATAGAAATTCAGAGGGAGGGGGTGAGGGGCAAAGACATGGGAAGGAGACAGACAAACACACACAGAGCAATTTGCATGTTTTATGAGTCTTTGATTTCGGTGTATTTACAACCTCAATGCTAACACCCTGGTGGGAAGTTCTGGAGATTACTGTATTTACCCTCTATTTCTCTTTACATCTTTATCAAGCGATCTGTCTCGCCTCCAGCCAGTCGTTTAATGAGCTGCATCCATGGTACCTGCCATGTACATGCCCTGCTCAGAGCAGCCCCTTCCCTTCAGCCCCCGGCAGCGGTTCCCATAACCAGCACCCCGTTGGCACTGCACCCTCTACCCCATCACCCTGCAGGCACTGGGATCCCCTCTCGCCACAGTTCTTCCCTTATCCAGCCTTGCAACACACTGGGAGCTGCTGGAGTGCCATGGGGGATGCATCTGCCCTGCTGGCCGCTGCACCAGGTCCAGGGGTAGAGAGAATTTTCCTGGGGTGCTGTTGGAAGAGCAAAGATAATCTTAGAAATAGCAGGGTTTTTTCCTTGAGGGATCTCATCTCTTTGTTGCTGTCAGTTTTTCCCAGCTTCAAGCATGGGCAGCAACAGTCCTGGGGTCAGGCTGGGCAGTTTCTGGTTCAGCAGAGGGGAAGGAGACCCCATGCCCAGAAGATTTGGTTCCCAAATGGAAGAGACACCGAGGGTGCAGGAGCTCCAGCCCTGTGAGCATCCCATTCTTCTCCCATTTCTTTCCCATTTTCTTTCCCTTCAAGCCATTTTCTTCCTGCATGTTCACCAATGGTATTGAGTTGCCTGCATTAATCAAGCATGCAACAATGATGGGACGGCTGGTAGGGCTGAAATGTGTTCGTTTGGTACTTGCAATATTGACATCCAGCCCCAGAGCAACTTCTGGAGACCTCGGTGGGGAACATGTCTTTTCTACCAAGTACCTTTCTGCTGGGAGAGACAATCTGGGGGGGGAGTTTGAAGACCTGAGTGAATCTGTCCTCTCTCTGGAGAGCACCCATCACCCAGACACAACTGTTCACGATGCAAAGAGCGATTGGCTTGTGCCGGGTTCCACAGCACCATCCTCCCCAAAACCACGCCAATTAGCACTCTGGAGAAGCAAGTAACGAGTCCTCCCTCTAATGCTCTTTTCAGCGTGTTTGCTTAGTATGAATCCTATGATCTGCCTCCATCACTCTAGGCGCACCCTTAATTCATCTGTTTTCTGGGCACGCCGAGTTGTGATCAAGGGAAGCTTTTCCTCAGGATTTTGGCTGCTTTTTGCGCTTGGAGTTCCCCCAGATCATCACGATGGGGTTTTTTCCCTCAGATTTAGACACCCACATGCACACAAGAAGGCTGGATCTGCCAAGAGCAGCGCGAGGGCAGTCCTGGTGTTTCCCACCACAGCTCTGCCGTTCCAATCACAGGAGCTGTCTCCACTTGGCTGCGAACCCCTCCAAACCGTTCCCACTCCATAATTGGGCAAGGGCTGCTCTTCCTATCAGATCTTCAGCGCAAGCACTAACGAGTGTCTACAAGTCTTCAGCGAATAATAAGGAATATTCAAGGAAAATCTTGTGTTTTTTCTCATCTCCTTTCTGCCAGCAAGCTCATTTTGGGGGGTACGGAAGCTGAAGCGCAGGCAGCTCGCAAGCACAGGCACTTCTTGCATGACTATTCATGGGCAATCGTCAGAGGATTTGCTTAAACGTGAAGCAGATTTGGAGGCAAAATAGGAAACCTGCAGCAGGCTGAGCCTTTGCTGACGACTCCTCGCTGTAGCCCTGCTGCTGCTAAGACTCATCCCGGCACTACCGGAACGTTCTCTGCTACCTCCTTCTGCTCTTTTATGTCTCTCCCCCCTCCCAATGTTATTTAAATCTTGTTTCTTAATAAGTCTACAACTAAAAGCAATTAACGAGTTCAGTGAGCAGCATCAGTTTCAGCAGTGCCTCCAAAGCGTGTCCAGCCCAGATAAGCCCTGCCTGGAAGGCAGAGGGAGGGCACGGGGTGGCTGGGTGCCCATGCGATGCCCCATGCCAGGGGACACAGGAGGTCCCTGCTGCCCCCAGCCCAAGCCTTCCCACCCTGTGAGGTGCCCCCCAAGGCCTTGCTTGGATGGTGAGGGTCTGGGGGGGGCACAGCCACAGCATCCTCCCCATGCACCCCTTCACCAGAAGGTGCTGCTCCTCCAATAAATGGTGCTTAAAGCAAAATTGAGAGGGAGAGATGAGTTTTCTTTTCCAGTGAAGCAACAGACCAAAACCAACTGTACCTGCAAAGAGATTATTATTACTGGCACTACACTACCTACAGCCACCACCAGGGAAGCAACATGGAGAGAGATACGGGGGGCAGAAGGGCTTCTCGGAGAGTCTGGCTCAGAGCAGCAGGTTACAAACACAGACAGGGCTTCAGCCATACAAAAAGACATTCAGTTTCACCTGAGGGGCAGCTCACTTAAATCCAGGCTGTCCCAAAGTCAAACCTACAGAAAGGGTGAAGCAGTGCAGGGCCCAGGGCAGCAGGTAGGGACCCAGGAGGGGTCAGGATATGGGGCTGGACGGGTCCTCTGCCCCATCCTTCCTCCCCCAAAGGGGAATTGAGGCCTTTGTACCACCGTGGACAGCCAGTACAGACACGGCCAGATGCCCAAGTGCCCTCACTGGCACATGCAAAAGCCCTTTCAGCCAAAACTGCTTTACATTCTCTCTGTCAAAGGGCTCCTGCTTCCATCTCAGCAGTAATAAACACCAAGGCAGGAGAGGTAACCTTTTCCCACAGCATTTTAATGAAGAAAACACCCACTGAGATGTAAACGGCAGCCGCAGCTCGCTGCCTGGAGATCTTCCCTCCACCTCTCCTCATGCAGGGATGCGGCTAACCGCCCCGCTGCAGCCACACGCAGCACCCAGCAGCAGGGCTGCCGGCTGCAACAGGCGCTGCCGATGATAAAGGTCACCCCAAATCCCATGTCATGGCTCTTTTGACACCAGAGAGAGGGGCATCCCCAAACAGGGCACTGCCACATGTGGGCATCGGGCATGGCCAGGAGCGGAGCGGGCAGCAGCGCATGGAAAGAGGGCAGGAAATCTGCATAAATTAGCAGGAGGCAATTTTCCACTCATCTTCTAATCACCCGGTGCACACGCCGCTCCGCAAAGCTAATAACAAAGCAGGGCGGTTTTAGTCCATAAGTATGCTTAAACAAAATAGAGATACCGGGCTTTTAATGTCAACACATCCTTAATTACCAGGGAGCAGGTACTTGATCCGGATAAGCCAACGCCAGCTTTCTAGTAACAGGGCTGTGTTCTCCTGGGCAGGATCAGCCCCGCAGTGGTGCCAAGTGCCTGGGGCTGGACCCTGTCATCCACATGGTACCTGCAGCCCTCCCTTGCCCCCTCTGCCTTCTTCAGAGGATGCTGGTCCAGGCTCCTTTCCTTCCACAGCTTGTGTCTGCTGCCCCACACTGCTCCCACCTGCCTGCATCCAGCATCCAGGGTGCTGTGATAAGCAACCTTGCTCATGGGTGAATCTGACTTTGCTTCAAAACCAGCCAACAGCTCTGATGCCATCTTCGAGTATTGACCACAAAAGAACTAAACAACAATGAGAATGATTTATTGAAGTGTTTCAATTTTACAGGAAAACACACGGGATTTTTCCTCCTGGAAATGTGTTTTGCAGCTGGATAAATTTTTTAACTGGAAAAGAAAGTATGAAATGTGTGCAAGCAAGAGACAATTTTGGGAAAAAAAAACCCTAACCCAAACCAAAACCAACCAGAAAGCCCAAATACCCATTGGAAAACCATTGCTGGGAAGTTAATAAAGCCCCACTAACAAAAGCACCACAAAAGCTGCTAAACACTTGGGTTAAAGCAGGCAAATTCACATCTGGCAGAGCAGCCTCGGGGCAGAGGGGCCAGGTGAGCACCAGCCTATCCTCAAGGTCCCCAGTGCCCGCAGTGGGCTCACTCCCAACACATAGCTATGGCACCCAGGACACCCAGATGCCTTTGGTGCCATCCCCACATTACTCAATGCAGCTAACTGCAGTCACCTCACTGTCAGTGCGAGGGAAGAGGAAAGCTAAATAGACCTAAATGGTACAAGCCTGGTGCCCCCTCGGCTCTTCTGCCCAAGGGACAAGGCAAAGCATCAAGTCAATAGAAAAGCCCCTCTGCTGCAGCATCACCAGGGCTGGCACCATTTCTCCTGTGACCTCCTCTGCATTTGGCCTTTCCTGTAGGGAAAAGCCAGGCTGTTGGAGCACTTCCTCAGGGAGCATGGCCCTGAAGAGGGGAGATGCGGCTCCTGCGGAGGAGCCCAGACGGGTGAGGCTCGCTCCTGTCAAAACATTTCAGAATGATAGTCATAAAGCACAGCCAGATCAAAACAAGTTAAAACAGAGCCGCCAAGGTCTGGTCACCTCATAAACCACAGATAAAGCCAGAAAGGGCTCGCTAAACCAGGTTTGATCTTCCTCTCTTCCTGTATCTCTTTCATAAACATCTTTGGGAGCTGCAGGAGAAGAGTCTTATTGATGAAGTCTGAAAACTAACATCCTATGGGTGCTGGGAAAGCCCAGCTAACTATCCCACACTTAATCCTCCCTGTCCACAGCAGCGCCAGCCTCAGCAAATTCTGCCAGCTCTGCAGAACTGCTGCCCATCCCGCCCTAAGGACTCCTCTGTTTGCTTTATCCCAATTCCTGACAACCTCCTCGCTCAAGAAGAGAGAAAAATTGGAAAAAAAGAGGCCTTTTGGCCACCCCTATCCTCCCAGCTGCCCCACATCAGCAGGGTCTTGGCCAAAGGAGCAGGGCAAGCATCTCAGGACCTTTTGTGAAGTACAAGGAGCTTTTCCAAAAGCCCCCTCTACCTTCCGCTATTCTTGTCCTGCTGTTCCTGGAAGCTGTTAAAAAAGGAGCATCCTGGCCAGCCCATCTCCTCTTTGGGCTGAATCCGTATAGCAGAGCCCTGGGAAGCACAGCACCCATCCCCTGTATTTCCAGGCCACTTAACTCATGCACTGCTTGGGATGAAAACCTGCAAAGCCTCCAGCTTTAGATGCCCTGGGAGGAAAGAAGGGCAAACCCTGAGTGCTGGCAGGGATGGAGCTGTCCCCAAGCAGCTCTGCTCTGTGCGTGGTGGTCCCTGCCTGAGCCTGGCTGCCCCATAGCAGCTCGCTGGGCACGGGGCAGGTCTGTCCACACCCAGCCGTGCTATAATGCAAGTGCAATTACAGTAATTAAGCTCAGCTCTTGGAAGACGTTTGGAGCAGAGAGGTTGCTGTGCAATAGTTGAGTTTTCTGAGAGCCTTCCACAAGGTCACTCAGCAGAGGCTGGTGAGGGAAGAGCTGCCCCAGGTTAAATGCAGATTAATCACTGGTTAAAGACAGCAGGCAAGGATCCAGTGTGAAGAGCCTGTTTCTGCAGTGGAGAGGACTTTCATCAAGGTCCCACAGGGGTCTGGCCAAGGACCTTTAATGATCCTCTCCGAGGAACGATCCAGGCAAGGGCAGAGCGCAGTGGATCAGTGCTGCTTGTACGCAGCACCAAGTTATTCAGGCAGCCAAACCTAAACTCTGGCACTGAAGGATTGCAGGGGAGTGTAACAATCGTGTGGAACAGAGCAATAAAATAGCAGATGAACGTCTCTATTTGCAATTGCAAAGTAATGAACATGAAAAGCATTACCCCCACTGTACACACAGATCGACCGGCTCTGCATCAGCAATTACTGGTCTTTAAAGAGATCTCGGAGACATTGCAGAGAGCTCTTTGAAGGCATCCTTTTAACAATTAGTAAGAGTCAGAAAAGGCAAGTGGACTATTAAGGACTCTTAGAGCCAGAAGAGAGAACAAAAGAGAAAATGTCGTTTTTCCTTCATCTGGAGCTGTGGAGCACGGGCAGCTCGGCTCCAAGTGACCCACGCCATGAAAAGAAGAGATGGTGCAGAAAAGCATCGCAACACTGATCAAAGGCTTGGGATAGCACCCATACAGAGAGAGCTAAAATGGACCAGGACCCCACAGCCTGGAAAAGAGAATGAAGAGAGAACTAACGTAAAATTATAGAGGTTGACATAAGAGTGAATGGAAGAATTGACAACGCGATCCTTAGACAACAGCATTAATGCAAAGGAGGAGGAATACTTTTCCCACAAAGCGGCTTCATTGAATTGTGGGATTTGTCACAGGGGTGACTCCTCGCCATCCCAATGGCTCCCTAGGGTCAGCTCAGCAGCCCTAGAACAGGCAGGGAGCTGAAATAGGATCAGCACCAGATAGATTCCGTGCTGGTGCTCGCACCAAGCAGTGAACCTGGCCCAGCAGTTTGCCTGGCTCTTGGAAGCGGCCGCTGCTCCCAGCAGAGCCCTTTGATGTGCCATCACTGTTTGACCATCGCAATCAAACAACACGTCGAGGTCCGTGAGACAAGAAAGGGTTCTGCACGGAGAGCTTGCGGATGAGGAAAAGAGAAGAGGATCGAGCTGGGCACCATGTTTGAGTCCTTCACCTGGAACTTACTGGGAAATTGTGGAGCTTCCTAGGGATCCACGTGTCAAGAGTTTATAGAGGGTTTTTTTCCTAGAGCTATGGATTTGAGAGGGGATGTTCCTTTAAAATCCTTCACCTAGGTACTTTTTTGCAATGAGCCACTGTTTTTAGGAATTTTCCATCTTTTCCTAGGAAATCCTCAGGCAAACCTTTCTACATTTTTCACAGCTTTTTTAATGATTTGTGTCTAGAACATTCCAGGAATATTCAAGGGCTTCACAGGACTTCCCCAACCTGGAACATCTCAAGGAATGCCCTAGACTTCAGTGACCTTTCTCCATTTAGAAACTTCCCAGGAATTTTCCATTTTTCCTGGGAGTTTTCTGGTATTTCCTTATCTACAACCTGACCAGGAGCATCCCAATGCCTTTCAAGAATCCCACAAGGGCTCTCAAGAAATTCCTCAGTCTAGAATCTTTTTATGAAATTCTCCAAACACTTCTCAGAAACTTCCCCATCTTGGAAACCCTCAGTCCAGGTCTTTCCTCAGACTTTCCCACTGCTTTCTAGGAATTCCTCAGATGAGTGCCTTTCTAGCAATTTTTCTGGCAATTTTTAAGAATTTTCTTTGTGCTTCCTAGAACTTTTTCATCTGCACTTCAGAAACAGCTCCAATGTTTCATGGAATTTCCCAAATCCTTCTCTTTTTTAAGAATTTAGTGCTGTTTTGTGGGAGTTTTCCCAAACCCTCTGATTTCTGCAGCATGCCCGGGGGGTACTAATCTTCCAGAAAAGCCTAAGTCAGCACAGAGGAAGGGAAGTGTCCCTTTGTTATCCAGCACCCTTGAGCCATTCCATCATCTGGATGGAGGGTAGAGGTGCAGCATCACAGGTCCTTGGATGTGGTGGAACAGACTCACTCTGTGGATGTCAATGCAACCCCACCAGCTTGCACCAGCTCTGCATGATGGATGCATTGGTGGTACATGGAGGGATTCAACCCGCAAGCCCTGGGAGGGAGCAAGGGAAGCATCTCTGCAGCATCCATAACCTGCCCTTGCAGATTGGATTCATCCCATGTCTGCCCTGGGCAGGGCCATGGGGCAGGTCGATGCTCTCCTGGGACACCCTCTGCAAGTCCCCAGAGGCTGTGCCTGAGCGAGCAGCCCAGCCTGAGCTCCCTGCTGGGTTCGGGGCTCCAAGGAGGCCAATCTGTCACTGTCACGCCGAGAGCCCCATTCTGGGATGCGAGCCATGCTTCCACTCCTTCCCTCATTCATCACCGCCAATTAGCGGGGCGCACATGGGCTGCAGGCACAGGGGTGCTGCGGCAGCCAGCGCTGTCACAGCCACATGTGGCCAGATGTGAGGAGAGGAGGAAAAAGCAGAGTTGTGAGCAAGGCAAGATGAATCACAGTGCTAAGCACCCGGATTACTGCAGAACATCTCCTGGCCAGGCCGGCTGCTCTTGATGCTGTCTGTGGGGATACCATGGTCATTCCCTGCTGAAGCCCTTGGAGGTGCACAGGGCTCTTCACAAGCCCCTCTGGATGACATGGAAGCTGGACTCCGGGTTTCTACTTCAGCAAACTCAGCGATCACTGAACCCAGCATCCCCCTGCTTTGCCACTTTGCACTGAGGGCTGCAGAATGAGCATCCCTCAGGGACCCCTTGGGGAAGTGGGGGGCTACACAAGGGTCCTGATACCCACCGTGGTTCGGGGTGACTCAGAGAGAGGAGAAGTAGGGTCCGCACAGGCCCATTGGTGCCAACCAGTCACACCTGCCCAAAGGCTTTGGTGCAAATGCATAGCCTGCAGGGCAGAAAGCACTGGGTGCCCCCTTACAGGCACAGAGAAGTGCTGGGGAGCAGTGGATGCTGCACCTCCAGCGCTAGCACCCCATGGGCACAGGCAATGTCCTGCACCCATCCCCGCCATCCACACCCTGCCTGGCCGCTGACTCACACCAGTAGGGATGGACTCGCCCCTTCTGCAAACATTCCCTGCAGGGGAATCGCCGCGGCTGTGTTTGCTCTGTTTATCTTCCTGACATTGTTTGTTTCCTACCTATGGACTGGAGGCTGCGGCACTGGCAGCACCGGGACTGGGCTGAGCACATCACCAGTGCCGTGTTGACAGAGAGAAGGAGAGCCCCGGCCAACCTGCGCAGAGCTGGATTCAAAGCACTGATGTGGAAGAGGAAGAGGAGGTGAGGAAGAAG
>JANHGB010052069.1:0-38531 GCA_026283785.1 Coracopsis vasa | reverse complement strand
CTTTCGCTTGCGCTTTCCCTTGCGGTCTGCACCCCGGTACTGGGCCAGGACGGGGGGTGGGGTTCGAGGAGTGCCATCCCGGTGACCAGCGGGTGCCGGCAGTAATGGGGCAGACGGCGAAGTTGAGAAGCTCATAAAGCCCACCTCATATTGCAGGACTTCTGCGCATCATTCCGCAGATGGCTAGGAAACATCTGCTTCCCAGTTTTGAACTTGTTATTTGTCCATTTATGTCTCCTTAGGTCAGCATCATCCGTTATTTCACATAGCTTGGATGTATTTAAATTTTGAGCACATACTCGCTTTTGGCTTTTGTTTTTCCCTATTTTCCCCAAGCTGACTATTTAATCTCCTCTCAGAAGAAAGGTTTTCTTTCTGTGTTCCTGCTAATAATTATTATAAACATCCATTCCAGCTTTGATTCATGTTTCTTGAATTCACTTAACCAGAACTGTGTACTTTATTCCAGATGGACTTTCTCTTGTGCCTTGTTTGATAGTGTTTTCCATTCTTCCTGGAAGTAAGTCCACACATCTTTTCTGGAGCTTCCTTGGTCTTTTATACTGTTTTGTTATTCTTCGTTTGTTGATTTTATTTTATTTTATCCCATGTATAAGGCCATCCACCTCTGGAGTGGCAGTCTGACCCTGTCTCTTGTGATGATGTCTTTCTTTGTGATGATATGAAAGACATCACATCATTAGCTATTTTCTGTAGGTGTTTCTCCAGTTAATACCAATGTCACAACTGAAAACATTTGAACAAAGTGATCTTCGAGCATCTTTGTTAGTTAGTTCCCTCTGGACAAGTATTTCCCCTTTCAATGCAACTTGTCTTCTTTGTTTCCCCACCCTGCATGTCTCACGCTATGCTGTTTTCCCCAGACTGACACTAATTTCATGTGCTGGCTGAGCCAGATGTGTTGTAAAAGTCCAGAGAGGTGAGATTGACAAATGTTTTTTCTAGGCAAGAGAAACACCAAGGAAAGTTACGAGGTTAATTTAGTGTCAACTGTCTTATGCAAATCCACATTAATTTTCCTTTTATCGACTAGACCTTATAATACTACCTCCAAAGTTTGTTATGTTGCCTGTTTCGTTGTTGAGACTATCCTGGATCTGTAAATGCCAGGGTTGTATGTCTTTCCTGTTCTCATTATGGTGACTCTATAGGCTCTGCCAGGTTTCAGTCACGTGACACTCTCCCTTGATATATTAAAAGCATTGCTGTGAGACTGGCAGCCTCATGCAGGAGTTCTTCAGCATTTTTCTGATGGAGATGATCTATAAACTTGGGGGTTTGCCCCTCATCCCTCTTCTGTGCCCTGTACAATTTCATAAAGTCCTAGTTCTGTATCTCATACGCTGTAATTTGTGCTTTCATGCTCTTATTTTGTCTTTAGAGCACAATCTCCATGACATTTTTATTGAAAAGGCAGAATATTCATTTTGCTTTGGAGTAGTGCTTGTATTTGAGCCTCATCTCAATGTCACTGTAGTAGTTCTAACTCCTTTTTTCAGGTTACATCTCAAGTTATTTTTACTTTGTATGTAATTTGTTTTGTAAGGTTGATGTTTGGTTCCTTTAGCCTTTGCCTTCTGATCTCAAAAATTTAGCTTTATGATATTCTGGCTTTTCTCACTCCTTGAAAACTTTTCCCCCACTTTTAAACAATGATCATCTATCCATTTAGATCTGCAGTCCTTCCCTACAGTCCTGCTCTTGCTTGGGAATCAACTTGCCAGTAAGGCTTTGTGTCAGATACATTCCTCCTTCTGCTTAAGTAAGTCCCTGCATCTTCTGACTGACTGGAGTTAAGAGAAGGTAGTGTCTTTTTATGTGCTCTTTCATTCTACTCCGAAACTGCTTATTTTGGCAAAAAGATTTAGTTGCTTTTTCTAAGTCTGTCTCTGGTCACCCTGCATACTTGGTTTCTGCCCTGCATGTCCCTAGCAGAACACATTAATGCCAGAGATACCGCCTCTTACTCTGGAAGTTATTTGCAAAATTATTGAGCATCATCACACTCTTACAAAAAAACGTTGCTGTTGGAAAGAGGGAGCTTTTATACAGCTGTGTTTGGTGTATTTTATTTGTTTGAGGAGCATGGCTGTGTCATCAGCAATTCAAAATAGGCATGCCATTACTTGTATTTATTGAGCAACAGTGCAACAAATGTCTGTGTAAGACATTGGTTTTCAAAGGCCTGGCAATACATTCACAAGCTTGCGCCAGAACTGTATTCCCTCTGGCAGCTCTCACATTCACTTGTTCACAGTCTTGCCTTGGACCAACTTGATTATTTTCTTCCTTAAAACACATGTGACCCTTCCCAACTAGAACCCTTTTTTTGGGTATCTTTATTCCCATGTGTGATACAGTCATACACTTCCCACTAAAATGCTGTCTGTCTTAGGTCCTTTGTTGATACATGCGGACTTCTCCTTTGTTATCTCATGTTGGGTCATTATAGCACATGTCTTTGCCCAGATCATCTTGCAAGTACAGAACATGATAATAAAAAATGAAGTGTTGTTTGCACTCATAAATTGCCAGTGAAGCCACAAGGTAATACAGAACTTTGAGCTTTTAAATGTGGTCTAAGAGTTAGAAGGTAAGCTGTTCAGGGCAGTGATAACACCTTTATTTGTCTCCAAAACATTTGCCACAATTTGGGGCACTATTTTAAGTCTTTGTTAAGGCTTTTTCCCCACTGACATCGGCTTCAGATGATTTTTCCTTGGACCACCATTTGCAACTCTATTTAACTCTAGTAATTCTAGTAACTCATTTAACTCTAGTAATTCTCTTCTCCCTTGCTACTCTTACCTGTTTGTGTTTTCTTGGCTTTAAAATGGTGTATAAGATCGGCGAAGTTAAAAAAACAGCAGGGGTTTATAGAAGCTTATGAATCAAGTCAGTGACTCAAAATGAAAATCACCTTTTTTTTTGTATGTTATTTTACAGACAGCATGTCAATAAAAATGCTATCTAGTGATAGTTCCACACAAAATAAAATCTTAAGACAGACCTAGAAGGTCAGGTTTTCCCCCATATCTTGTCTTTAAGAGGGACCTTTAGCAGATGCTTAAGGGAGGACCTCAAGAAATGAGAGTAGAGGATACCTTCCCCTTGCGTATCCTTTCCACTTGTGAAAGTGAATAGCTTAGAGACTTCCAGAGGCCAAGAGTGTATCTGGATGATTGCTTCTGATAGCTGTCTGTGCACATATCCTCCATGAATTTGTCTAAACCTTTTCTGAACTCATTTATGGTTTTGGCTTCCATAGCATCCTGTGGCAATGAGTTCCACAATTTAATTATGTGCTTTGTGAAAGAGTACTTCCTTTTGTTTGTTTTAAATCTGCTGCTTGATAATTTCATTGGGTGCCCACTTGTTATGAGAAAAAATAAATCACAATTTACTGTTTGCTTTTCCACATCTTTCTTGATTTTTATAACCCTCTACTGTAGTCATCTTAACTTGGAAAACTAATAACTGTATCTGGTGAGTTAAGAGGCGTAGTCCAGTTAGTCTTTGTACAGAGACTGTTCTGTAACTTGGATAATCCTTTCTCACGCTGTGGTGAGTTTGTCCTGGTGTTCCCGTGTCTTCATGAGGTGAGATGACCAAACCAGTATGTATTACTTAAGATGTGGATGCACTGGGATCTAGTAATACTCTGTATTAGCGTAGTCTCTTTTGCATAGCTGTCTTCTATTGCCACAGAAGCCGGTATGACTTAGAGCAGCTGCCTGGCTTTTCTCAACTTGTACGCCTAGCATCAGTGGAGGCCTAGAAGCTGCTCAGTGTACTAGCTAAAAGCAGTACCGTAGGTTAGAGACATGCTTTACTCTGGTAATGAAGGCTTATCATTTATATGATTTCAATCCATGCTCAGGAGTCGAAAAGCCAATACGGTATTCATGTGTCTTCTGATCTGAGGGGCACAAAAATAGAATAGCCACAACATACACTTTTGAGTTACAGTAGCTGTAGTGATTCTGAGGCATCTTTCTGCTAGAGCATGCACTGTGACTTCAGCTGGGGTCATCTCATTTATTCAACTAGGCAACCTTCATGGCAAGATTGCACTGGTAGGTCTGGAGGAATCATGCCTGCATACTGATTCAGACCCATGTTGTTATTCTGAGTGGGACCATTACTATATTAATTCTGATCACAAGTGCACTCATGGAATAAATTTCTTGATTGTGTCTGCTTAGCATGCCTTTTTTTCATGCCTCAGAGTTGGCAAGCTGTCTTCCTTTCTGATGAACCTATACTGAAAAGATGCACTCAGGGAGCATATCTAATGCACTCCAGTTCCCGCTAGGAATATACCATCCATGAGACTACTCTGGAGCTAGGCAGTGTGAGCACCCCTGATTTGGTGTTGGGTCTTCAGCACTGTTTTAGTTTACAGATACACTTCCCTTGTACTACGCTTGTACTGCTCATGTAGGCATAGGCAACATAGATCTCTGTAGGAGTTTAGAGACATTATAAACAGTATTAAACTTACCACTAAGTCACTTACATGAGTACTTTGCCATATATTGTAGAGCATCTCACAGTTATCATCGCAGATCTTCAAAGTGCTAAAACATTAACCCAAGTTCAGGTGTTGAGATGAAGTTATCTAAGGTCACATAAAGACATGTGTAGCAGAGATACAAGCATAATCTGGATTGATTCTTAGTCTAATGCCTATGTCAAAAACTTTCTTTTTTTTTCCAGAACAGATTAAAAAGAAGGAAAATACTAACAACCTTAATTCACATAACCATCAGGCTTTGTAACTGGAGAGTCCTTAGCACTTTGTGGTACTTGTGTTACGACATTTGATCGGTAAAACATACTGCTGCAAACATTTCAGAGTGATACAGGGACATTACTGGTTCTTTTTGTCTCTCTGCAATTAAAGTCAACACTTCCTGCTCCCTCTCTTTCTTTTTCCTTCCAGTACCAAAAGGGAGGGTACATCAAAGCTGGAGAGGGACTTTTTACAAGGGCATGTAGTGATAGGACAAGGGGCAGTGGCTTTAACCTGAAAGAGAGTAGATTTACATTAGATATTAGGATACTAGATATACATTAGGTATTAGGAAGAAATTCTTTACTATGAGGGTGGTGAGACACTGGAACAGGTTGCCAAGAAAAGTTGTGCATGTCCCATACCTGGAAGTGTTGAAGGCCAAGTTGGATGGGGCTTTGAGCAACCTGGTCTACTGGACTCATGGAGGTGGGTTAGAACTAAATGATCTTTAATGTCCCTTGCAACCCAAACCATTCTATAATTCTGTGATTCTGTTCAGATTTTTGTGCCACGCGTATTGCTGTGACCTCTGAGATACTTACAGTTCAGTTGTCTTGGATTAAAAGAAGATAAATCAATATTCTTATGTCTTTCTGGAATCAGGCATATGCTGCAATCCCTGCCTATTACTTGATGGACCTATTGCACATGTATGTATTCCCAGGCAGGATTAAACCTGGTGCAAACTGAAAATGCTGTGTCTACACAGTAGGCCAAGCAGTTCCAGAAACATACTGAAATTATTGCATATTCAGTGTGTTCATTCCCTACAGGCACAGCAACACTGTCAGAGGGAAGAAAAGGTACCAGCTAGGAGCAGTTTCTTAATATTTCCAGAGAATATATCGAGCCTGTGTTCTTGCTCTTGGAAGCACAGTGGGCTGGATCAGTTGTTCTAGCAGGCTTTACGTGTCCCTTAAGCCTCAAGTAGAGCTTTCATGTCTTGTCTTGCTATGCTGGCATGACAGAGAGAGGAGAACTTCTGAGCAGACTCCTCTGCGTAGGAACAGGTAGAAATAAAAACTGGTTTGCACTTGTTGATCTTGTGTGTGCTGCATATGAGATTGAGGTTTAATATGTTCTTTCTTGACCTGAATATCTCTTTTGCAGTTTGGGCTGGATGAAATTTCTTCAGTAACTTGAGCCAGCAAAGAGGTGTACTAAAAGGAGACTTCTGAAGAAGGCATTACATTATTTTCACTTGAGTGAAATTTTCACTCAAGTGAAAATAATTGCATTATTAATAGATTAGGTGTTGGGCCATTGTGCCTTTGACTTGAAAGAATAATTTTATGACGCTGCATTTTATTTCACTTGTATCTTTACAAGGGAGAAGCTTAAAGCTCTCAATCAATGCATGCCTTAAGAAAATGTTTATTTTTATATCCTAGGCTACTCGACATGCTGAATTGGTGGCAATTGATCAGGTCCTGGACTGGTGCAAGCAACAGAACAGAGATTATACAGAAGTGTTTGCAAACTCAGTAATGTACGTAACGGTAGAGCCTTGTATCATGTGTGCAGCTGCCCTGCGCTTGATGAGTATCCTCTCATGTTTATTCATGCTGGGAAACTGTGTGTCAAAATGTCACTGTTTTGGCCATGTGCCCACAGAGAAGGGCTTGACACTCTAAGACAAAGTCAACAGGGGTACCATCTTACTGCTTGAGAGTTTGCACCCATCTCCATTTACTGCATGGCAAATAGTAAGTGACTCAAGAATGAAGGAGGAATGGTGCAATTATGACAAACACTGGTTTCTCTTAGGGATGTAAAAATCAACTTTAGAGATTATCTGTTACTACATAAAACAAGTTAATCTCAGTTCAGTATTCAGCTTTAACATTCAGTAAATCATGTCTTCTTATGCTTCTGCTGTGGGATTCGTGCTTCTCCTTTCTAAGAAAGGCTGAATGTACATCTTCAGCAATACATCTTACATTATTCAGATGTAGCCTCTGACTTTATGAGGGAGGAATTGTAGTGCAAACTAATTTAGTTTGAAAAGTACAAGCACATCTTAGTGAAATTTAATGACTACTTAAATGAGGCTACTGTACTTCCTGCTTGCTTTTCACTTTAACTTAATACCTTAACTCATTCACATAAATTCCACGGGTCATATATGGCTGTCGAAATGAGCGATTTGGAGGCTGTGGCTCAGTTTTGAGCATCTCGTCTGATGATATGGTGGACTCAGGAGAACCATTTGAAGTAAGCTGTAAAATGTTTTCCTTTGTTTTTCTGCTAGTATATTGTGCCTAGCTTTGTCACCATGCTTTGAGAATGTCATGCAGCAGTTTAAGAGGAATCAGATCAAAGTCAAGTAAACTTGACTTAACAAGAAAATAACATAAACAAAATTAAGTCCTTAAAGAAAAGACTGCCTGACGACAGTCTTAAAATATTTGAAAGGATGCATCGAAGAGGAAAAGGAAGAATTATACTTGTGGAAAAAGGTAAGGAATAAATACATCTAAAAGATGTGTAATACTTAAAACAGTGAGTGTATGCGGCAGGAAGAGATGAGGGAAAAATTCAGCTGCAGCAACAGCAGTAACAGGAGCTGTAACAGCACCTTACTAGTTTACTCATTTTTAGCTGAACCACTGAAAATGATTGTATCTTTGCTCCCAGTCTATCTATATATGAGGTAAAACACATTAGCTTAAACTTACTTCATATAATTCAAATCCCCAAATAAATACAGACTGCAGAAGTAGCAGAAGAGATTTAGTTTAGGTGTTGGGAATTTCCTGAACAGTAAGGATACTGAAGGGCTGGAACAGAGTGTCTGCGGTGAATGAGGCATCTTTGTCATTCACGAAAGGCTGGACAAGCATTTAGTGGAGGTATAGTGTACATAAATCTACATGCATTACAGCATTATACTAGTATACCTATAGAGTATTTATAGCATTACATTGATTACATTATACATCACAGTAGATGATCCTGCCTTGTACCAGGACACTGATTAGGGTTATTAGAGTTCTTTTCCACGCTTAGGCTTTCTGATTTAATGTATGTGAAAAACAAGTAATATATTTCAACATTCTAAATAAGCACTGAAGTCTGAAGGCTCAGGAGGAATTTTAGTCAGGAAGACAATACTGTTTGGCAGCCCAGTGTAAACATATTAAGCATCTTTCAGGATGTCTGTGAGACCAGCATCTGAATTATTTTGTACAGTCAGTACTGGAAGAGTGTTCATGTGCTAACATTGGCACGTGGTATTTAGGTTTTTTATATGTTCAGAAGAAAGAAATCAGAAGATTCTTGCTACTACACATCCTTCCGTTGGTTCTGTAGGCAGCTGCAGTGGGATATATAGGTGTAATTAACTGTTTTCTAGTGTGGATGGAGATTCATTTAATGTTAGTGACATTTAAATGCTTTGTCATTAATGTTCATGGTCTGGAAAAATATCTTGGAAGGACTGAAAACATCTGAGAAGTGACTGTTAGGAATAAAGAATAGGTGTGTGGACCAGTGTTTTCTGTATCTTACCTACAATACCTACATGTATGTCTTACATTTCCAAGTGCTTGAAAGTGTATGAAGTATGTTGGAAATAACCATCTTAATAAGAAAGAAATTTAAGATTGCATAAAATTTTTATGTAAGTTACTAAGAAAGTTTGTTTTGCTTAACTTTAAGTTATCAGGGAAATAATTTACTAAGCCTCAACATAGTATTTTTCATAGGTATTAGGTGTTCAACCTGAAAAAGAGATTTTCTGACCCTTAAGTAGACAGTACAGTTGTTTACAATTATTCTGTACTTATGATGTTACTGTGAAGCATGGAATGTGTTATTCTCAGATGTGCTCATGAACATCATTCTAATTTGAACAGTGCGTTTCTGGCTATCGTGCCAAAGAAGCAGTGGAAATGTTACAAGCTTTCTACAGGCAAGAAAATCCCAATGGTAGGTTTCACATTAATGGATCCATTCTGATCCCAGCTTAATTCAAAAGAATGCTGGCACTGGTATTACTATAATTCACTTCTGATGTTTTTCCCCCCTTTCTGTTTCTTCTTGGCAGCACCAAAATCCAAAGTACGGAAGAAGAACAATCGTAATTAGCCCTACACCGATGGGGGACAGAAACTTACCAAAAAATTATATGTGAAGGTTTCTTCAGTGTCCTTCTCTTTTAAAATGTACAATTAAATTATGTATAATGTTCTTTACAGAGTTTTTACTAATAGGGTATTTACTACCTGTTCCTGCAATTCTATGTGTGTGATTTCTTTTATTGTGAACAAACAGATGAATAAGTGGCTGTTTCTAGAGAGAGGAAAATTTATGGTTTAAGTTCGCTTGTTTACAGCCAGATGTATTTTTTCATAGCACTGGTTGGCTCTGTCATTTCCATGTACTTTGCTTGGCCATGCAGTAATTTATAATCCAGAAGAGGGCCTTACAGTTCCACTAATGAATTAAGAATACAAGTTCAGTTCAATCTTGATTGTATACCTCTTAGTGGATACTTCTCTTAAGCAGCAAACTGTTAGTAGTTTTTTTGGCTGATTTCAGACATTTGAGAAATGCCCTAACTTTTTTTAAGTGTGAAAAAGAGTGGCTCAAGTTCTATGACTATAAAAACTGAATACAATTAAACCTTTTAAATATTTAAATAAATACTTTCAAAAGTGTTTTAAAAAGAGCATTAAAAGCAATATTTTGTTACCATCACTCCTATATCTTAGAATTTGTATTTTGTGTATTTACTTATTGTTTACTAGATGACATGGGAAAGAAGCATTTTTGCCACACTAGCTATTTTCAGAGTTTAGAAGTTTTATTTCTTTAACTTAAGCCGTTTAGCTGACGTTTGTGACCTGTCCTATTCTCCTGACCATTACTTACAGTGCTCTTTGAGTCTTTTCCTTTCCATAGGTGAAAGAAGTTGCGACTTTTTGTGGGATATTTTAGATTTTATCATCTTTGGAGCTCCCAGGGCTCACGAACCAAACAGCTAATCTGGAAAAGCTGTTGAGGAAAAGACTATTTATTGCCTGTGATGGCTTTATTGGAATGAAGTGGTCAAACCCATGGTTAGGGTATTTGGCTGATGATACAAGCCAGCTATTTATCTATACAGATACATACATTCAGTTCTCAACTGGATCGTAATTTTCTTATACCTTGAAGAAATCACTGAAGTCCAAATCAAGGGAAGATGTTAGACTTCTGGCTTGTTACTGACATCAGTGACAGTAAGAGTTGGAGCCTACATATTTGTTTTGGATCAGGACCTAAATCTCTCAGCATTTGTCCTTCTGCAGGTGTGTTAAGAACGCTTTCCTTCCCCAGTGCCTTCTTTAAAAGAAAAATGTTAGCGTTTAGATAGTGTGGCAGTAGGAGCCATGTAAGTAAGCGTCCAATTCTGCGACCCTTAGACATGGAACAGGAGTCAGTCGTAACCTGTCACTTAAAAACATCCAGGTCCCGTTCAAAGGCAAAAGAAACTGAAGAGGGTGACAAAAATTTCTCTAAAGAGTGATCAAGGGTAAAAATGTGCATCTTAGAAAAAGGGCATGAAAGAGGAATAATGTAGCAAGCTAAAAACTATTGTACTACGGAAAGGTTATAAAAGATGTTTCTGTTTGCTACTTAGTGTAATGTGTGAGCAAAAAACCCTGGTCTAATATTAAGAGGCACATTTGGATGTGTGTGGGGTTTAGGGTTTTTGGTTTTTTTTCCTGAAATTTAATAATTAGCTTTGTGAACAAACTGCTAACAGATTACACTGAAAGCACAAATATAACCCATTCTTAAAATCCTGTTACTTTGGTGAGTAAGAACGCATGCAGGCACGCAGGTATTCTTTTAAAAGAAATTAACTCACGTTTGAAGGAGAGCTGCTCATCGGAGCCATGGCACAGCATGACATCTGGACAACTCACACTTGAGCCAGTCTCCTCCTCTCCCCACCTACCCAGCAGTGCTGTCCTCCCTCTCTGCAAACAGCCAAGCCCCCACCACAGCAGCAGCAGCAGCAGCTCTGGCAGCAGGAGCCTCCATTCACCGCTGCCCTCAGAGGCGTGCCTGAGACAGTTGTCCCTGCCAGATGTGCTGCAGCTCTTCCTAACCATGAGGTTTGAGTTTGCCAAGGTTGTTCAGAGTTGAATTCACCAAGTTGAGCTCTTAACAAAAATTACAGAGACCCTGGGCAGAAGGCTGTAGGTTCAGGTACAGAGAAACATCTTCATGGCTAAGCTCAACACAGGGGCTGGAAGAAAGCAGGAGCCAGGTCTCAGGCTTTGGCTCTAGCCCTGAAAAAGCATCAGGAAAAACAGCTTTAATTGTTACTGCCACCTGGAAAACTCAGAGCAGCAGCTTATAAATTATGCTATTCATTTTCACAATGCTTTTTACTTATTTTTATCTATTTGTGTCTAGGTTACTAGCAGGCCTCGAGAGCAGCAGTAAATACATTCAGCTGGTTTATTTAAAGAAGCTTAAATGCTTCACACCACCATTTTCCCCTTGCTGCTTGATAAATACATAGCCTTCAGCGTTACATTTACCTCGGACTGTATTTTTGCCAGTTCACCACAGGTAAACATGACTTTTATTTCAGCCTTTCTTTTGCTTGTCAATAGTCATGACATCAGAATATATTGAACCAGCTAGGAGGACAAGGGAGGAAAACAACACAGCTTTGTCTCTGCTAAACCAATTACAATTGACAATCCAAGGCTATAATAAATATGTCTTGTGACTTGCACACTAGAGGAGAGTCTGAATTTAAATTATAGCTTTGCGTTTTGAAATGCTCACTGATCCATTCCATTCCCATTAAGAGCAGCTTCCGCTCTGCAAAATTAAGCGATATCTTTACATGACAGTTTAATTAATTTATTTTTCGATATGCACATTTATGGCATTTCTCCATTAAGCTTTCGGAATGTCTGTAGGTCCTATGCGTTAATGTAAATGCGCCATGGCCCGTAATTACCTTTGGCAGGCTTAGGGCACTGATAAAAAGATTATACTTTTAAAAACTAAACTCTTGAAAGTTCCCCGGTGCTTGGCAGGAAATCTGTTCCTGTGTTTTATTTGGAGCAGGGCTCGGGAGCCTGCAGCCAACAGCTCCAGTGTAGGCTGTAACTGCTACATTTTAGGAGAAAATACATTTGACACTAAACGAGCGAAGGGGAGAGGAAGACAATTAGTGCGAGAGTACTAGAAGCAGGTTTTTCATTTGTTTTCCTTGTGGCTGCCAATATATTCTCTTATCATTAAAGTGCATCTAGAAATGGGGTATTTTCTATGAAATCATTTTGCGAAGCATAGATCTTTGTCTTTTTAAGGGGCTGCCCCGAAGTGAGTTTATCTTCCTTTTTCACAATAGCTCTGCGCTAGCCAAGAATGCCGGATTCTCCCTTTGCCTCCTCCTCCTCCTTCCTTTCTAAAAATGAATTTTTCAGGGAAATGTGGAATTCAGAGAAGTTTGAAGGAGAGCAGATGGCCAACAGTGATCCAATAGGATGTAAAACTTCAGTTAGGTAGTCGCTTGGCAGGCAAGTACAAGTGAGCCCATGATGTTTCCATAGCAATGTTTTCACATGGTGCCTTCCTTTTGTCTTCAAAAAATAAAGTGATTACAAAAAAAAAGGGGGAAGGTAGGGAAGTGGAATATAAAATGAAGGGCTCTCTAGACCTGAACATTTAGTGTGGTATAATTAACTCTGCCCTTCCCGGGACAGAAACTTGGGCTTATTGCTGCTTTCTGGCTGAAGAGCAATGCACTGACCTCAGGTACAGTCCTGCCCACCAGCTTCAGCTGCTGTGGTCCTTGTGGGAGCTGCCCATATTGCTGGATAAAGCAGGAACAGCTTCTGAAATGAAGACATGACTCAGATGGTAGCACTTTTGGAGGGGCAATTGCTCAGGCACTGACTTCTGTGGTGTCAGGATTTCACATTTACATCTAGGAGGTTTGCCATGGCGCTTCTCTGACCTTCAGAGCTTTCTCTACGTGCATGGAGGCAGCATGTTAAAAATTGGTGCTTCCCATGACTTCAATTCCTGCCTTCTCTTTTGAAGTCAGAGTTAGCCATTACAGTCACATTAATTTGTAACTGCCATTATCTGTACAGCCACAACGCACAAGAGAAAAGATTTGTAGGGAGAGGCCATATTTTTTATTAAGGCAAAAGGTAGTTGGGGAAAAAACAGGCAAGTTTTTCAAAAACCAGCCATAGGGACACTGAGTTCAAAAGCTTAACAGCTTTTTCTGCACCTAATGAAAGCAAAACAACAATAAACACTTGTTTGTGTATGTCATCTCCCTGCAAACCTTGCTCTTTGTTAAATCTGGACAAATTTGACTATTAGCTGGTCTGAGCAGGAAAAGAGGTTGTGGGAGGGTGGACTTCGTGGTCAACTCTACTCCTAACTCCCCAGCAGACCCCTCCACTGCCTCTGCACAGAGGTCTATGAGGACCCAATGCAATTTTCCCTTCCCAAAATCCTCCCAGCAAGGTGCTGAATGCAGCAGCTCCTTTACTGAGCCTCTCACCGTTGAGCAGGGAGACTCTCCCAAAGGAGAGGCAGCTCCTTAGCGGGAGTGCTGCGGAATGGGGGGGGAAGAGTAGTTCACATTACCTGTGGCTTATGAATCCCAGCATGAACTCCCCTGAATGCCATGGTACAAGCAAATGAAGTCAGTTTAGCCTGGGAATAAAGTTTCCTAATTGCCCTTCTGTGCTCTGGCCTCACTTGTATACTCAGAGCTCCCCGGCAAGGGAACCTTCTGCTTGTGTAGTGGCCAGCCTGTTGTTGCTAAATCTCCTGGTGCTGGAGAGAGCAAATGCTTTCTCTTTTTAATAAATACATCTTTTTTTACCCTCTGCAACTTTCCCAGTCACGCTGTGCAGCACTTGTACTGGCAGCAGCCTGAAAGAATCATTCAAAACCATACCTGTTTAGCACACTTTTTAGTATTTAAATGTGTTTATCCCATCAGGGAGCTCCACCAGAATGCTCGAGCTGCCAGTGACAGTGGGGAGGACTGAAAGCTTTCAGCCACGGTTGCAACAAAACCTGAGTTTCTTACAACGCAAGACACTTCATGGCATTTCCACCACAGGGATCATCTGGCAACTTCAGTGTGGGCAGCTGCAGCTCAGGGAGGTTCAACCTATGGATTTACCTACAGATTTACAGAGTCCCTGTAGTGCTGCTCTGCTGCAGAGGGCCGTGAGGGAATAGCACTGCAATGGGCTGGAGCTGGGCAAAGTGGAGTGGCTCAGACTCTTTCCCATCTTTACCTTAACCCTGTGCCATGGCTGTTTCCTTGGTGCTCACTCACTTCAAGGTGTTGCACTGAAATCTTACTCAGTTTGTTCCTGCAAAGTATGGGAGAATCAAGGTAGGGGAGTCTTTATACTCTGCAGCAGAGCCACAGAGCACTCCCATTTGGAGTCACCTGCCTGTGCATTTCAGGTTTCAGACCAGCATCAGGCAGCGCTATTCAGCAGCCATCAACACTTGCCTGTGTGCTGAAGCTGTAGTTACAAACCTAACCCCAAAGCATCTCTCTGTTTGGTCCAGTGCTGATCTTGACATGGCTGTGCTGAAGAACATGCCTCCCTATTGATCTCACCCAGCTTTTTTTCATGTTGCATCCTCTTTTGTCTACTACTGCCCCCCAAAACCAGCCAGGGGCTGTGCTGTGTAGCCACAGCACTGCAGCGGAGAGGAACCTCTGCCCCCCTACCTTTCTGCTGCTTCAGCTAGAATAACACTAGCTACCAAGAAGGAATAACCCCCAAGGAGCCTAATGAAACAGCAATCTGGCATTAAGATGTGTATATCGTTGCCATTTGTTAAACTGACAGATGACATTTGGAACATGAAGCCCCTATTCATTTTTTAAAGCTAAATACTCCCTTGTAATAAAGTCTTTGCCATTAGTGTTAAAGCTGATTTCCAGCCCAGACAAGGCCAGCTGTGCCTTTACACATTTCTGGGCACAAGGTCAGATTCTTAGAAGCTGTAAGATTTATTTTGGGTGGGTTTTTTTTTTGCAATGAACTGGACAATTCATGAACAATAAACAGTCACTTGCCTCCCACCTTACCTTGGACTCTGCCTTTGTATATTTTTCCCTGCTACCTTTCCATGTAAAATTCTTTATACAAGAGAAAATCAGAGAGTTTTAATAATCAGATTTTAATCAACTTGAATTTCATCATCTGCCACCTAGTCACACTTGTCTACATTTCATCTACAACAAAAAGGTGCTGAAGGGAAGCTCCAAACACCTTCAACAATAGTTTAAAATGTGTTCATGAGCAACAAAGACTCACTTTCCTAGAAACAAATACCTCAGACGCTATATTTTAGGAACAGTTAAGAGTGTGAAGGGACTCGGCTCATCCAACTCAAAAGCACAGAAATCATGGTAAAGACGCGATATTCCTTTACACCTTCAAATTGCTGTCAACACTTTCAATAGCATACTTATGATAACTTCCATTTCCAACTCCAGAAATACTCAGAAGAAAGAGGTGCCCAAACATTATCAAAGTTATGCTCTTAGACAAGTACTTGGCTGTTACCTCATATGCTTCTTTATCAGTTTTATTGATAAAGGTCCAGAGAACTCATCTGACTGCTGTTTGTTTAATGTCTTTTCAAAGTAACTCCATTTTAACACTAGGATGTCATTCCACCACTGCTATGCTGCCACTTCAGCATATTTTTGCACATAAAAGAGCAAAAAATAAGCCTTCCACTATGCAGAAAAGTTGATAATAGATGGCTACTATTGACTGAAGGGAGGGAAGCACCTTCAATGGGTGTATGCCAGGCACAAGTGTGTAAAAGCATAGTTTTCTCTCACATCCTAAACCAAGGTTGGCAAAAGGTAAAGTCTCTTGACAGATGCTTTCACCAGTAGCTAAGGCAAGAGATGCTGAGAGCATGTCCACCACCAACCTTCTCACTCTACATCAGATGTGCCAGGAGTCACAGCCACACGAGAGCCACAAGAGGAACAAGAGCCTGCAGAATCTTTGAGTCACAGCACAGGGACGCTTGCTTTCTTTAAGTAAAAAGAATCTTAAGTGATTTACATATGAATTGCTTCTAATGAGGACACACGTCTCAGTTTTCCAGCAGACTTTCAACAAGGCCAAAATTAAGGATACAATTACATAGCAGAATACTAGACTGAGATCTTCATGGTTTTTATGTCAACAGTGAAGTCAGCCACTGCTGGTGGGTGGGAAGCAGCTCTTTAGGGATGTTGAGCTGGTTGATTTTCTGATTACTTCAGAGAATTTTAAAAATAGCAAATGATAATAACAGGCCTAAAGACTCTGTAACAGCTTTCTGATTAATGTGAACCTCGAGATACAGCTAAGCTCTCGTCCATAAGGTAAGCTCTTCAGACATTTTCTCGATGCTATTTTAACCTGTGTCTTCTGAGTCACATTAGTCAAAAGAATTGGCCTGTAATTTAATTATTGCAAATGGTGCATCAGTGAGTTATTTCCTAGGAAAGAGAGTTAAGAAAACCCAACACTGCAATTAATGCTGAAATGGAACCCTTTTGCCTTGGCCTTTTGAAAGTTTTTCCGTATGACAGGAGCCAAGTGAGACTGAAAGAGTTCAGAAAATTCTATTAGAAAGTCATCTTCACCCAGAGCTTTCCCAGAGACCAGAGGTTTTATGACTCCTTTTTATTTCTTCCTCTGCTTTGGGACTACCTAACTGTTCCCTAATTTCCTGCAGAATTATAGGTATTTCCAATTTACTTAAGAGACCTTGAGCCTGTTCAGCTGTGCAAATGGCTCGGATTAGTTAAAACATTTTGGAATGCGAAAGAGATGTCCTTAAGGCCCACAGGGTTTGTAGCTTGTACAACATATGACCATGCACAGGAATCACATAACAACTCTGTGCTTGCTTGCTTTCCTGAGCTGTACTGCCAGCAGTTCCAAGACATTTCCTCATAGCTCCTAGTTTCTGGTTTTCCACCATTTTGCAAGCAAAGGATTCTCCACTTTCGTTTCCCATAGAAAATGTAAGTATGATACACTTGTGCATCTGAGTCCCATTAAGCAAGGCACCCTCACTCTATTTCTTCTTCATAACCACACAGCTTGATCATTTAGAACAGTAGCATTTAGGACCTGAGCAGATTAACCAACACAATCAGCAGCATAAAGAGTTCTTGGTGGAATTCAGGGACTCTCCCAAACTGAGGCAAAGAGCCTGGGAAGGTTTTTAAGCCCTGTTATGTCTGAAAGCACTATGCTCTTCACCTTATGGTAAGTTCTGTGATCCACCCCTCCACCCTTCCCTCTATACTGTCGTCTTTCCACTCCACAGCATGTCTGGTGGGTACTTTGGGGCATCCACACTCTACAGATGAAAAGCAGCCCCTGCTGCCCCTGCTAGTGGGCCGAAATAGTCTGCCCATGCCTGACTCATCCAAAACATTCTCGACGCACATTAAGATGGTGAGCGTGACTGGACCTTTTCCTTGGGAGTTCTCATGAACATAGCTTGTGGCCATTCAAGGTGGGTGCCATCAGCTGCACAGATAGCACACGAAGTTTGAGCTCATGAATGAACTTAAGAGCCCTCTCATAGGCATTGAGCTATATTGCGTGCAAGGACTCTGCCACTTAGCAACTCAGCTGAACTAGGCTACCATTGCCTGATCACTTTCTAAGCAGTGCCTTCTAGGGATAGTATTTCATAAAATACCCAAGTGCTATTTTAATTTGGTCTGTCAGTGCGCTTATCTTCTGCCTGACAAAATAAAGAGATCAGAAATAGAGGGGAATAGGAGAAAAAAGGGCACAGAAAGTAAAAAATCCAAATAAACTTGAAAGATCTGGCAAGTCAGAGCACCACAAATGAAAAATGCTAATACACAACATCATTAAAGCCTTGATCCTGTGAAATGCGTAGGGCACACATGGGAGCCCGCTTTACTTACAAGGAAAGAAAACAGTCCTATTTCCAATACATTTATCTTCTAACTTCCTTTTGCTAAAAACATGTTTGTTAAACTAATTGCATTGGGAAAAGGAAAGAGAAATGGGTGCAGTGGAGCTGTAGGAAAAATAAATACTAATTAAAAAAGACCTATGCACCCACAGAACATGGTGGAGACCAATTTTCTGCCCTTCAGCTGTTTCTGGAGGCTGAGGGAGAACAAATGGACTGAACTGGTTCTACCCTCCAGAGCAGGTTGCACCAGAACATCTGTACCCTTTGTCCTTCAAGGTAGACAGCAAAACACAAGGAGATGTAATTATAAATGAGCCACACAGTCTACATATGTCAGGATTTTTTACTTGACCTTTAATACATGTGGTATCTGGGGAAACTCAAAATCCCAAAGCCTGGGACTGGACTGGATGCAATCTTTCTGCTGTGGGAGAGCTGGTTCTACTAGACTCTGCCCTCCACCACTTCTAGGCACTGTCTAGAAACCAGTGAACCGATGCTTGTGTTGGCAAGCGGCTTCACTACTCCAGGTAGACTCATAGTGTGACACCCCACCAGCTATAAAAATTCTATCTACTCTTCCCTCATTCCTTAGAATTCCTGCTGACTCAATGTACCTCTATCCCACTGGATTCACACTGTACTTATTTGTCTGCACACCCCTGCTCCCTGCAGTGAGTGTACAGCAGCCAAGCTGGACTTTGATGATTTCACTGTGCTTGTTCTTCCCAGTGCACACAAGCTCACAGCCTCAAAGGCTGTGTCCATCACAGGATCCGTATGTTAGTACATCACACATGTGTTTAGTTTTAAGAGCAATTCAGACTTGTGCTTGACTGATAGAGAAAACACATCTTTTGTTCCCAGGGTATGTATTTTCAGTGCGTCCTAACTGGCCACAGTTTTCAGATCCTGTGTCTGTTCCTGAGATGCAGCATAACAAGCGAAGGCAGATGATCCAGTTCTCAGCGTCTTTGCCTAGAGAGACATAAATCACATCATAGGTATTATTTCTTCACCTGTTGTGTCATTTGCCAAACAATTAAGTGTGCGCTGCTGAAGGATTTATAAGTGAACCAAGGCTACAGAACATAATGCAACTTCACAGCAAGAGATGACAATGCAATTCTTTAATACTGCAATGTTACATTTCATGTAAAACCAGCTGATGCAAAATCAATTCCATATTAAATTGTGTTTTCCCTTTCAGTCCTTTTAAACTTAGAAAGAAGTGGGAAAGGTACCAAGAGCCCATAAATAATCTCTAAATAATGTGTTACACATGGATGACAAGTGGTATTCTCACAACTCCATATTTATATTAAAAAAACTCATATGTGTACATTATAGAGACTATCAATTACAACAGCTGAAAGCAGAACAAGTGTGATGAATGCACATCTACTTTACTAGCCATTACATCGCATATTTGTGAGAAAATGATATTTTTATTCCAAGCTATATATCTTATAAGGTTAATATAAACAAACTATACGCTTTAACTACATCAAAACCTAAATACCTACATCCAAGACACGCTCAATTACATATAAGTATTATAAACGATACATGAATAATAAATCACTAGTTTTAGGCATTTGTGGAGTTCTATTTATCATACTTTGGCAGATAAATTGATTCATCCTTGCAAAACTGCACTTGTTTCAGTAACGCGATTCTGGGGTGTGATTTTGGACAGCATCTTCATAATCCAGGATAGCTCAATATTAAGACTGCTGGAACTCAGAGCGGGTCAAAAAGCATCCAGCCAGTTCAAAGGTTTTCATTTGTGGCTCTCTCTAATTACTTGAGGGGCAGAGGGTGCTGGTCCCCTTGCACAGCGGTATCATGAAAAGCCCGTCTCTGAGGCAAGCACCGGCCATTGCTTGAGAGGACCAAACAAAACACCCTTCCCTCCTGGCAGAGAATGCTGCTCCCGTGGCCTATGGAAAATGCTTGGCTGTTGCTAGCACAGCAATTACACTGCAGGAAAATTGGCTTCCAAATAATTTAGTCTTTATTTACTCAGAAAAAACCCCACATTAAACAAGCTTTAACGTGAAGGCTAATGAGATACTGGCATGGGATTTGTTTCACAGTAATAAAATACTTCACATGTTTCTAAGGACACAACATCATGCACACGTCCACAGAGAGTCCTTCAGAGCGAGATTTCCTGAGGACCTTGCACCCATACACATAGTTTGGTAGCAGGAAAGCTGCAGCTACATCAGCCTGTCTCAACAGGCTAAGAAGGCAGGGTACAAACTAATTGAAAGGGCTTGGCATACCATGGGTAACTGGGGAGAGCAAGCGAGCAGGGAAACAACCGAGTGCCCTTTCTTTCTATGTTAACTTTACACTTTACACAAGTTTTTATAATGGTTTTTAAACCTCAAGTTGAAACTACTCCATTATCCAGCTCTACGTGAGCTAGATAATTAGTAGGACCAAGGTGGCTTCTTATATTTATGCAATGTTTCTCATTTGGTTGCTTTTTAAATTAATATATTCATATATAAATAAGATAAACTAGGATATGCCTTACTGTACAACTGGCCAAATGCACTGGGGAACAGATCAGACTCCTGGTAACACAGAGACTTTTCCTATTCATCATGATAACACCTAGGAAAGGAACAATGCAATACAGAGCTCAAGGTTTCACATCTTGCCTCTGCCACTAACCCGCACAGACAGGGTGAAAGCTGCTCAGTACCTCCATTTGCTCCTCTAAATGACAGTGTGCTTGGCAATACATCAGCTGGGGGGTGTTGAGGCTAACTCTTGTAAACCAGTTTTGATTCCTTCCCTCATGTCTCTCATTAAGTGTAAATTGCCTCCAGGGAAAGGCAGCTGATTAAACAGATTCCTCAGTGACATAATGAATTTACAAAACCCCTCTAGTTTTGCTGGGCATGTTCAGGGAAAAATATCTTCAGCCACTGAGGGCAAAGTCCACCGAGAGGAAGAATCGCTCCATTTCCTATGCCTCGGGGCCTGACAAACCTTCCCCACCCATCCCAGGGGCCTGAAAGGAGATCCCTGCTTCGTGCCAGGAGGGAAGAGGAGAAGAACAGGGACACAGCTATCCACCCATGGCACCAACACATCAGCCCACTGCGCCCATGCCAAAGCGTGCAGGTCGCAGCCTCCTTGCTTTCCTTGGCAGTGCAGCCTAGCCCAGCCAGCTTCCCCGCAGCAAAGCTCTCCAAGGCAAACTGTGCACAGAGAAGTACTGCCTCTCGGCACCGGAAAGATGTAGGAGGCTTTTTCCAGCGTTCAGACCCTGTTTTTAATGTGACTCAGCTCTGCAGAGTCCATAAGGATGACATGGGTTGTGCTTTATTAGCAGTTAGGTTAATGTTTGGAAATAAAAAGACTGATGGTTGTATCTGTTTAATCATTTGGTGCTGCCAAAAGCGACCATAAGCACAGCCCAATGGTGCATGAAGAGAGTACAGCCAGACATTCGTTTCCCACCACTAAAATCCAAACATTAGCATACAAGTAGTGTAGCAGGCTGGCAGGGGCAGGCAGCCAGGATTACAACTATTGGAGTGACTCAATGATCGTAATTTTCTTCATGGAGATTTTCAACCTCCCCGCAATGGAAGGAAATAGGGATGGATGAGATGGGCTAGTTTCAAAGTCTGGCAGCTTATTTGTGTTTGCCCAGCTTTCCTATGCCCTCAGCTGAACTAGGCTACAGAGCTAAGGACTAAAAGACTAAAATACTGCGATTTTTCCTCAACGTTATTTCACTTGTTTGTGTGAGTCCCCCCTCTCTTTTTCTCTTAAATCTCCTCTTCTCAGGTACATTCTTCAAGCAAACAGTAGCTGCAATGCAGATTCACCACATGTAACCAGGCGATGCTCCTAACCTGCCATATGCAGCCAGCAGCAGCTATAGCAATTTATCACTGAAAAGCAATCGGATGGCTGGATCACACGATTAGCTGGCACCCAGACAACACTGGATGTGGCAGATGCCCTCAGTGCAAAGAGCAGAAGAAGAGACAACAGGAGCCAACAGACACAAGGACATTGTCTTACCAGACCATAGCTATCTCAGGTAGTACTTATCACCATTTATCACTGAGTAAATACAGCCATTGGATTCACTGGTCCTTTGAAACATATGTACAGCAGAGTTTGGCCAATTTTGGCCAAGTTACACAAACCACTTTTCCTTTAGTACACAAAGTCAAGGGGGAGAGAAGCCACTGAAACAATCACAGCGGAGTTGCACTTCAAGCAAAGCTTCCTTGGACACGCAAACACACACCCTACCCACTTCTGGGAAGGTGCATGCCTGGGTACGTGAAAGTCCAGCTGGCCCAACAATTCCAAAGTGCAAGTATTGCACTGTTGTAAGACCACTGTAGAGCTTATAACCAGCCACATAAAGTGCATTGTGTAAAAGCTTCTTAGCAGTCACACAAGTGGGCTATCATGTAGGGGCCTGGCTAGCCACATTAAATGAGACAGAGCTTCTGCAGGGCTAGTAGAACCGAAACAAGGGGACTTAAAGCCCTTAAAGCTTCTGCAATTGTCCCACATCTAATTCATAAAATCATAGAATAGTTAGGGTTGGAAAGGACCTTAAGATCACCCAGTTCCAACCCCTTGCCGTAGACAGGGATGCCTCACGTTGCCCAAGACTCTGTACAACCTGTCCTTGAACACTGCCAGGGATGGAGCATTTACCACTTCCTTGGGCAACCCATTCCAGCGCCTCACCACCCTAGGTTTTTCCTAAGGAAGAAATAAAGAACTTCTTTCTTATATCCAACCTGAACTTCGCCTGTTTAAATTTAAACCCAATGCCTTTCTTCTGTTTGTATTCTGTTGATACATACTCTTTCCAGTCAAAAGGACAATAGCAGCAGCCCATGTTCTCAACCACCTTCTCATGTCTGTGGTATTTCAGAGAGAAGATGCTGTGAGAAGCTGCCCTATCAGCTCAACACTGTAAATCCTTTTCCTTCTGCCACAGCTATGCTATTTGCTAGCACAAAAATAAGCTGAGCCTGAGCTCTACCTACTCTCTCTGCCTTTCCTCATATACTTAGGAAAATAGCTAGAGCACAACTCCCACACATTGTACAAGATCCAGACTCACGCAGACCTAAAAGAGCCTTTTTCCTGTCCCAAGTCTATGCTAGAACTAGTCAAAATTTAACATTTGCAAGATTATAACATCTCTGGGGGGCAGGAAATGGCGTAGGGGAAGGAAATACAAACCAACCTGAACACACCTAACATACATTGCCACTTCCATAGCTAACAACACCCCACAATGCCAAGCTAAAAGAAAGATAAAATTAAAATGTCTTACCACCATCTCTTTAACCCCCAGCTCAAGGCCACCTCTACTCCACAACTACGTAGTTTCCCTCCAGCTTCACATTTGCAGCCTTGCCATCCTAATGAGAAATCTTTGCCAGCTGGATCTAGCTCTCAAAGCAATCTCTGTAATGAGGACAGGCACCTGGGGACCTACCTGCCTGGCTCAGGAAGAGAATTCCATTTGTTTTTCCAATCCCCCGTACTGCATACCCTCCTTTGAGGCTGTGATAAGGGAACGCCAGACCACCTGGCAGCAAGAGCAGATGAAGAGGGAGGGGACTGATGAAGAGCTGAGATGTGGGTGGTAGCAAGGGTGGGAGGAAAGGGTTAGAATCACAGAATCATTTAGGTTGGAAAAGATCTTTAAGATCATCAGGTCCAACCATTGACTTAATATGATCAACTCCACCACTGAACCATGTCCTGAAGTGCCACATCTACATGGCTTTTAGATGCCTTCGGGGATGGTGACTCCACCACTTCCCTGGGCAGCCTGTTCCAGTTTTGGTGAAGAAATTTTTCCTAATATCCAGTCTAAACCTCCCCTGGTGCAGCTTGAGACTGCTTCCTCTTGTCCTATTGCTTGCTACCTGGGAGAAGAGACTGACGTGGAGAGTTTGCAGAACCCCAGATCAAGACTGAAGAAGTGTCAGTGTAAAGTCTGACCTATACTCTTTCTCCCTGGTGCAAAAGTCAGGGAACTTCTCCTATATGTCATGCTGCTGACATACACAATAATTAGGTGCTTGGGCCATGCGTCATGTTCACTTGATGTTAGTCTATCTGCTTTCTGCTTGGGAGCTGAAGAGTGAGAGAAGGATTGGTGTCTCCAGTATCATGTTATTCCTTGGAGAAACCCTAAAATAAGAGCATGTGTGAAGCATGTGTGAAGGAGGTAACCAAAAATCTCTCTCTCAGCCTTCATTTTTTATCCCTGAAAAAATGGAAAAAAGTCTGAATGTCTTTGTTCCACATAAAAAACCCCCAGCGCTTTTTCCTTGGAGAAGAAACTCATATTCAATAGACAACATATGATCTTCATCAGTAAAGAGGTTCCTGAGCACTTATTTTCCTGAGTAAATTGGTTAATTAGTTTGGCTTACAATTAAGTACATGAACACTTTGAGCACCTTCCTATCTCAAAATACACTGGGGATTTTACAGGTTAAAACCTAAGATCCGTGAAAAGCCAGACAGTCTTTAAGAAAGTAATTATAATATTATAAACCCCAAATATTATAACACCCACTGTTCACTACATTCATTCTCTCACTTCTTCTCCAACAGGTTCCATTTGTAGTGTCATTACTGAAATTCTTGAGGATTTTTGTTTCTTGATTAGCTGCCTTGTGTAGGTAAAACCTTAACACAGTTCATGGTACACATGGTTGCCAGCCACGTGCTCTCTCCCAAGCACAGCTGTGTGACCCAGACATCAGGATCAGAAGTCACTAGGACAGATCTTGTGCTCAGCCACACTCAGTTCTCTCCTCTCCCTGATAACTTATTTATACTGGACATGAAGGAAGGTTGAGACATATACCCTTGTGTTAGATGTGGTCAAAGCTGCAAGTAGACTGAAAGATGTTAATGACAGGAAAACACAGACATAGAGGAGATCACACAGTTCTGCTTCTCTAGAAATAATGGAGCATGTTGTATGGTGGTTAAAAAAACAGATGGAAAACACTGTTAGGGAGGCTTAGCCTTTGATTGCTCCTTTGCTTCCAGGGGTGTTACACTCAGCAGTGACTCCATGGGGTGCTAATTCCACTGGGAGGGCTCCTGCTGCCAGCTTAAATGCATCACAGCCATCTGATGAAAGGTGCTGAAGTGGTGCAAAATCTTTCTGCCAGTTCAAGTGTGCTCAAAACATGTTTGAAGAAGCAGTTTTGTCCCTAAAGACCTTTTTTTTTCTCCTCATTGTGTGTAATCTGTCCTTGTCCAGATGGCCTTACCATTACTGTTATGGATAATTCATCAGAAATACAATTGTGAGTTCACATCAGACCTGCATTAGGGTGGTTAGTGGGTGGTTATCCAGAGTTTTAATGAGAGCAGAGCCATGCCCTGATACACAGCATAGTGCCTGTATGTGCAAAGGACTCAAAAGTAATGAGAAATTAGCTCTTATTTCAAGGTCTTTCAACAATTGTCTGCCTCGCCTTTGGCAGGTTGCTGAATCTCTTTCTCTCCCTTTTCTTAGTGGCAAAATGGGAATGATAATTACTTTCCCATGTAATGAGATAGGGATGATAAAAGGGAAGCATGGCTGCCATACAAACAAGCCTTAGCTCCTCAGTATTAATTCACATCTATTATTCCATATATATCTATTATTATTATGTATCTATTATTATTATCTATTATATCTATTATTGTGAATGCTCCATCCCTAGCGGTGTTCAAGGCCAGGTTGGGCAGAGCCTTGCGTGACATGGTTTAGTGTGAGGTGTCCCTGCCCATGGCAGGGGGGTTGGAACTGGATGATCATGAAGTCCTTTCCAACCCTAACTATTCTATGCTTCTATGATTCTGTGATTCTGTTCAGGAGCACCTTGTTAGTCTCAGGAGTTGCAAAATTTTTGCTTCTGCTGTCACACGTGTGAGAGTAGATCAGGATTAACTATCCTGAAGTTCATAATAAAGCCGGGCTGAGAAAATGCAGAATCAAACCCTCCCAGGAATGAAAGACCCTAGAGCCACTCTCATAGGAGCTGAACTTTAGCCATCTTCACCATCTTCACAATATCTTGTGACAAAAGACACCTGTTTCATGCTTTTACTCCTCCAGGAATCCATACAGATCTAATGGTTCTAAATCTGACCTGTTTCCCAAGCCAAGAGGTTAATTTTCTCACCAGGAGGAACAGTCAGGTTAAACAGGAGCAGTCAGGTAAAACACCGATCTTGGTGCTTTACTCCCATGCATACACTTTGCAATAAGAAGCTTTCACAACCTTTGCCAACAATGAAGACCACACAATGAATAAATCCAGCCACTTAATCTCTGCTGTATCTATTTTGCTCAACTATTACTGAATGATGGCAATGATTTCAAGCAAAGTCCGTGACTGTACAAAGGACAGTGGGTACCAGCTGGAACATCTTCCCTGTCCCCATAAACCTGCTGTCTGAAGACAAGCAGTCCCGTTGCACACCATGCCTTCCAGGCTCCTTCTCTTCTTTCATAAGCCACCTTTAGCATACAAAACATGCCTGGAAGAAACCTCTTAGAAGCATTCATCCTCTCAACATGAGGAAGACATAAAACTGCAGATTTAGGTGCAGCTTTATTACATTGCTTCAGAGAGCTAAACCACGATAAGTAAATCTCATATACATGATTGCCACTTCTTATAGATCTTGAATAGTTTGTGGGGTTTTGTGGGGTTTTTTGTTGTTGTTTGTTTGTTTGTTTTAATGTGTACTATAGGTCATGTCCCAAAATTAAGGAAATTTTCTCTACAAAATTTTTATGTCTTTTGTAGACTTTTTGCCCAGCCTGATGTTCAGTAAAAATGCCTCTGCTTTGGTGTAAGGTATGCTTTATTTTCTGGGAAGAAACCAGGTAGTCTGTAGCTATGGACTCTCTATACCTCAAAAAGGAGCCCTCAGGACATGCAAGAGGATAGGAGCTGCTCCAGAGCATGGATGCATGCAGAGCAACTGTGACCCCACATCAGGGACAGCAAACTTTTAGGGTGACTGCCACCTGATATATTTGAGAAAAGACTGTAGCCTCTGGTTGCTGGGTCCAATCCAAATCTGTCAGTGGCAAAAACGGCTCCGAAATATAAGCAGCCACAGCACAGGCTAAGGGTGGAAGACAGCAACTCAGATGCATAGGAAAAATTTAACTGCAAATGTGGTGCAGATCCTGGCTTCCCTGCAGCAAAGAGACCACCACCGTAGCAATGCTGATACCATTTAATTCAGCCTCTGCTGCTGCCAAGAATTTAGGTTGCAAACTACTTTTCCGTCTTTCTCCCTCAGCTACAATTCAGTCTTGATGCCTTCTGCATGGCAGCTGCCAGGACTCTGAGCTCCCCCTTGCCTCAAACAGCCCAACCCTGCTCCAGCATCTAGGTGTGGGCTCCCACTGTAGTCACCTCAGCCAGCCCCCCTGAACTATTTCACCTAGAGAGGGGGGAAACAAGTGTGGGGAAGAGTGAGGTTTCTCCCTCTGCCCACGTCTACACAGCAGCAGATCATTCCCACTAGCGTTGCCTCAGCCACCCAGGAATCATTGCCTTATAAAGACCATTTGTCTGTGCCTCACACCCATGCCATGTATACATAAAGACAACTTGAAATGTTCCAGAGTCCACTGTCATCTTATGAGCAAAGTAATAATAAATAAGCCCGCACCTCCTCTTCGCTTCAGTTGGGCTTCTATCCCTGCACATGGCTGAAGTGGGCATTTGGTGAGAAGCTGCGCTGCCTGGGGCAGCACCAGCCTGGCTGAGCCTGCTGCCATGAGGAACTGCCTGGGATGGATTTGCAGTTGAGGTAGGGTCTTAAAAAGTTCTCAGATTCCTGCTACTTAGCAATAAACTGGTAACAGCCACTCATCCTTCATCAGCTACCGGGTAATAAAGCTGTACTGTTCGCCGGAGGGACTCATAGTGGAAGATTATCTCAAAATCTCAGCCAGGACAGCTCACATCATTCCACTTAAAAATCTGCAAGAGTGCAAGAAGACCAGCGTTTCATCCTCAGTAGCTCATCATGTGTTTCATGGCAAGAGAGCAGCACAGCCGGCCCTCAAACTGTAATTCACTATAACAGCTCAGAGAAGCAAAAAGGCTGCTGTCACTGAGAGAAATGAATTGGGTGTAATTTCTGTTCCAAACGGTGTCACAGCTGAGACTCTGGAGTGGCAGGGTCAGGGTGGTGATAACTGATTCTTGGCCCCTCTCTTCCCTCCCTTGCGGTTACAGGAGCTTGAAAGGAAAATCAGACTCGAGGGCTTTATGTAGAGCCTTTTCCAGTAAAAAAGATCATGAAATTCTTCATTTATTACAGAAAGGCTGGGCAACACCTGTTTTGGACACAAGAATATTTGGCCACTGGTGGTAAAGAAATCCCTTCATCCTACCTGTTACCATTCAACCTAGACAACAAAACCTTGCGAAGTCTGTGACGTAAACCTCTCTCTTATAAGGAGAGATTTAGACTATGTATTATTCCCGATAGATATATTGCTTTGCGTATGCCAACGTACATCCTGCCTTCAGTTCTAATTATATGAATAATGACCTCTTCTATTTATAGAAGGGAGCTGGTCACACAAGCATTTCTTTTTTTTTCCTTTTTGGCTACATAAGCCCTTCTGACACAAATATGCGAAAAGCTTCTAGGTCAGTTGATTTATGCTGAAAGCCCAGCTTTAGCTTCAGGCTTGTGTTAACTGATTTCTATTGAAGCCGCTCTTGCTAGCCCATCAGCAATGTATTTCCTCAGCAAAGATGTGTCACAGCAAAACACTACTGTAATTTCCCATATGATCCTTCTGTTGCTCCCAAGCAGGGCTCTGCTCCAGGACCGATACCTGCAGTACAAAGAAGTAGGGGACCAGAGGCCATCACAGCTGACCACACTTTGCTGCTTTGCTTTCACTTGACCAGGCTAGCAGGGGCTTTTAGTGCCTTTCCTCAGTCAGGCTGGGAGCTCGCCATCATCTCCAACCCGTTGCCCAGTGCAACAGAGAGGTGGGCAAGCCAGGCTAGAAGGGTCCAGCTCTTCTTGCATGGCACATAGTGAGGAGGGATAGACCTAACAGGTAGGTGTAGGGAGAGATCTTGACATGACACACCCTCAATCATGCTGCAGTCCTACAAAGACTGAACCTGGGACAAAACCATGTGTGTGTGTGTATATGTGTATATATATAATACATATTATTCCAGAATATACATATTATTCCAGAAATAATCTTTCTGGAAGAAATACAGAGATATATATATAAGCATATAAGAGGCAAAATACTTTCAGGTCATTTACAACAGATGAGCTACTTCTTCGTTCAGTGGCCTCCAAAGATCTATGTCATCTGTAGCAACAGGAAGGAGAGGATCAAGACAAAGGAAAAGCTCCTGACTTAAATTGGATATTTTTTTCCCCCCACAAAATAAGCATGTGTGTTCTGCAGTCTGGCAAAAGCCCAAGAGCAAATTCTGGAGGACAAAGGAGATAAACAAACAGTGGTTTAAATTAGCAAACCACAGATTGATACACAGCATACACAGCTAGAGCAAAAGTGAAAGCTTAGGGAGAGGCTTCAAAAGGCAAGCAGTCTGTTTTGCCAGAAGCAGGATAAAGACTTGCCTGCAGCCTGGAAACAAGCTCAGATCGGGAGCACCCACCTCCCCACAGCTGCTATATTTGCAAGACTAAAATTACGCTCTGCAAAACTTCAGAGAGGTTGATGTGGTATCTGCAGTTGTTGTCCAGACTTTGCAAATAAAATCTGGGTGTGACAAGTAATACCTTTTAGAAAGAGGAAAAAATAGTTATTTTGAGAAAAAATAAGTTTGCGTCATGTCAGCCAGTAGGAAGGGTTGAAAAACATGGATTTGGTAATAGGGACTCAATTCAGATGCCTAAATAAGTCAGTTACTTCTCTTAAGGTGCCCTATAGAATCCTGTCTGACTCCATGTGCTGCTCCAGTAGGGCATGGGTGCCCTGTAGGCCCCATGCTTTATCCATCAGTGAACATCAATGTCTCACAAGCCAGTCAGGACATTCTGCGGTACCAGCTACCAGTGTCCAGCAAACTGACCTTGATGCCTCAGCGTCATTGGCAAGAGCACTCACAACAGTCAGACAGGCCCATGAGGACAAAAGAAAACAACACTAAACACAAGTATAGAAATCATGGAGGTGAAAAATAAATAAAAATTTACAAGAAGTAGACAAATAGTGAATGGATAAAATTCTGCTACTACTAAGTGTGAATTGAAAAAGTTAGAGCAAAGACCAGAATCCAAAGTTGGGCACACTAATGTACTAACAAAAAGTATTTGCACTGGTGGACGCAGATTTGTCCCTTGGGCACAACCTGAGCTCAGAGGGTTGTGATGAGAGGTACAAAGCTTTGCTGGAGGCCAGTCACTGGGGGTACCCCAGGGGTCCTGGGCAAAATGCTCCAGCTGACCCTGCTTTGAGCATACAGTTTGCAGAGGGCCTGTCTGTTCGGTGATTGCATGTGGAAAAAAGTTCCATTCTGTCTCTCAGTTATGATTTCTTCTGTCCAGAAATATGACACAGATGATGACCACATAATCGATGTCGTAGTCATGGTATTTGCCAGGAATAGTGTACTGATAATGCCAGTAGTAGAGAATGGACCCCAGCTGGGTTCTTACAAGCTTAAAAATCAAAGCCTTTGCAAATCATGCAAACATTTTACTTCAAGTATAGGATATTCACAGTGTAAATGTATCATGGATAGTGGTGCTACAACAGGTAACCATCTAAGGACATTAGAGCATGCAGATTTTAGGGAAGACATGTTTTGTGAAAAATAACCAAAAAGAATCAGAAGAGCTCATATGAATGATAGAAAAGAAAGGAATACTCAAGTGCCAGCAGCCTGTAAAATAGCCTAAGGAAAACTGGAGTGAGTTATACCAGATGAATGTCTGTGAAGGGAGGAAAAGAGAGTGAACAGAAAACTGCCAGTGCAGGCCATTCAGAGGGGCTGGTCAGAAGTGTAAGATGGGTTCTATGAAAAAAAGATATTATCCAGCTAAGGAAAAGGTGAACATAAGCAGCCCATGACAGATGGTAGCAGCTGAAAGACTGAGAAGGATATGAACAAATGACAAATTTATTTCAGGAAGAACTCTAAATGAGATGCAACCATGTCTTCAGCAAAATGTTTTGAAAGAAAGTCTTACTCAAGGGGACCTCCAAGAGTAAATGGCACAGAAAAAAAGACTGAAAACTGTGAAGCCTCTAACTTGAAAAGGAAGGAAGATTAGGCAATGATTGTTCAGCCTATGACAGATTTTTGGAAGAGCTCATCATCCCACTGTGTGAAGAAAAGACAAGGCAGAAAAGATTCAGATGCACGTACAAAATAAAGTTTAAATTTTGTAGAGGGCATGTCTCCAGAAAAAGAAAGGTGCAAAAGCATTTGTAGTCTGTGGAGAAGAAAAACTGTCACAGGACACATGGCAAGGTTCATCTCTGCATTTGAACTGAGCTGGCCGCGAAAACAAGAAGGTGTCTGGGGAGTCTCTCAACTGTTTGAGCAGCTGGGATGCAGTAACCGCTTCCTGACAGAGGTTTTTGTGCCAGGATCCCTTGCAAGGGACAGATTGTTACTGTAACTGTTGCACTGACTCTGCCTGCTGAACATTTATTAGAAGAATTTCTTAAGCAACTGTAGGTGGTTTATGATTACCTTACTCACACACTGGATATGGGACCAGGACAACCCGGTAAAATACAAAGGACAAATACTGTGGCGTAGGCAATAAGCAAGGACAAGAGATCAGACAGTGAAGGATGAGTAACAGCTAAAAATGCAGCAGAACGCATCTGTACAACAGGAGACTGAAAACGAAAGAAAGACCTTGGAAAAGAGTGGAAGAAAGGTTCCACAATTCTTGTGAAGATAAAAAGTATCACTATAGCAATGCTGTTATCACTATCTTCATTAGCCAAAAATAAAAGACAAACCCAAACCTGCAAAGATGGATTTGATTTGAAGAATAAGGCACTCGAGAGACGTCTGGACTTTCTCCAGCTTCATTCAACAGCCAAAGGTGTGAGCAAGATGAAAAGCAGAAACCAGTCAATGCTAAAGAGTGTCACAGATGCCAGAATGTGAAACAAGAAGACTGAAGACAAAGAATTACAGTGGTGAGATGCACAAAGTCCACAACCAGCTCAGGGGAAACACTCCCTACCCCAGGTTACCATGTTATTTGCAGAAAATGCTAGGACAATGGGGTTGATGGAGAATTTAATAAGGAAGTTTTTACAGTCTGTGGTATTGTCTAAAAGGAGCTGAGCCAAACGTGGTCTGATTCAACGGCCAAAACTCTTCTTGAAGAGATGTGGCATTTTGTTTGTGACCCTGCAGGCCACACGCCCCCAGTGCAGACCAGAAGCTGAATGCCACAGACAAAACATAGTTTACCAACTTCGATTAAGACATTTTGCAAGAGCCCACAGTGAAAAAACTAAAGGGGTGGGGAAGAGATTTTCTTTCCAGCTGAATTCCTGCTTCATTCCTATGCAAAATTACTCTGTTCCATACTTGTCTGAAGAAGATGTTACTGAGGAAACCTCTTCTTTGCAGAGTTTACTGGGACAGGCTAACAAGCATCTACCCTAACTGAACTGCACAGCAGCCAGTGTTTGCCATGAGCCACAGTATCTACTGGGACTTCTGGAGAAAATATCAATGCTCACTAGCAGTGAGCTAGTGTACATTAAGTGTTGTGAGAGAACTTGTCTACCCTTGCTGATCCCAGGGCAGAAGGCTCCTAATCCACCAGTTTGCTGACATGCTCTGCAAGCTCATCACAACTCCCCTGCTGCCCCACATGGATCCAGAATAGGAAGTTCCCATATTTAGCTATCCTGATGAATCACAAAGATTTACATCAGGCATACATGACATGAAGAGGGCATGTCAGCAATAATACATGATCTCTGAAGGCAAGTTTTGATGATGCAGTCACGTGGGCTTGCTGGTGATGTGACAGACTGAAGATACCTGATGCAGGTTGTGAGATTTTTGTCCGTGCTATTTCCCAACTTTGGTGCAGGGTCATAACTTCAGAGAAGTGCAGCTCCACTGTCCTGAAAGAGTTAACAGCATCTCCAGAGCTTAGAATTGAACTATATAACCCATGCATCCAACACTGGAGGGGACTATGAGAAACACTCTGCCAACTCAAAAGCAGGTTCACATACTTAGTGATGGTGCTTCACAATCACTGCAGAGAGAGAACACCCACACAGGGATCAAAATGCAGCTTAGGCACTGCCTGTTTCTATCTTAGCTTGTTTGCAGTAACATGAACACCTGCCTATACTTCATGAAATTGCATGCATAATTGGAACAGGGCACTCAAATTTGCACTTTATTTCTCCTGAACATGATGGAGGGTCTATAGTAATAACACTATTTATTATCATCAGCAGCAACAACATCTGGGGATATATGTACTTGGAGGGGAAGGGGAGCTAAGGGTCTATAGTCCTCTTCTCCCCATGTGCACTACCTGTTTTAACATGTACTCCAGGCCACATAACACTAGAACTTCGCTGTGCCTGTGCTTCCAGCTCCGACAGCAGCTGCATTTAGCCACAGTTCAAAGGACTGAGTCTGCATCTGTGTTTACAGGGTTGCACACACTGGCCAAAACCCTTCCAGCAATAAGCGTGAAACCACCTTTGCTGGTAGGTGAAGGACCTATAGAATGAAACTTCATATGTTTTTGATTTCCATATAACTTGACAATAGGATTTATTTTTTTAAGATGAGGGTAAAACCAAAATGATACTAGATTTCTGGAACCATTCAGCAATGACTCTTTTTCCTCAAGTCTGAAACAAAATTTCATTGCATAAAACCCTACTAGTATTGATTGTCATTTACAGATTAGTTATGCCACATATAATTTTTATTAGATTTTCAGGAGCAGTTATGGTTACTGTAGTTGAAAATAGGTTGTTCTGTCTTGAAAACACTGCACAAGCATGAATGAATTCATTCACTCAAAAGAGTAGAAAAATTCATCAAGTGCATTTGTTAATGAAGAAATATACCCAAAGAAGGGTAGTGGTGATGTTTTGATCAAGAATTTCAGGACAAGAATGACATGTTTCTGTAACAGTCATTTGAGCACTATGTTGGCTCTCAAGAATATTCACTAATTTCTTTAGACTTACTTCTAGAAATACTAGGAAGTCATACTTCTAGTCACAGATCTTTCAGTCTACTTGCCATCACACCACAGCTTTTTACTTAACCTTTTACTTCAAAGTCAACCATTACCCAGAAATAAGGTTTAATATATTCAAGATTAAAATAATCCATACTAACAGAATTAATTGTGCATTTTTGTTTTCTCACATAAACATTTGTTTGTGACTTCAATGTCTGCTGTAGTTTTAAACTACTGGCTTTGATACAAAACATGCATTATTTATGAAAGACTAGACAAGAGGCAGGTTGCTAGTATACTTACTGAGCTATTATACAAAATGTCATGGAAATGTTACTAAAGTGTCCTACTTCATATTCAGATCAGCTTCAAAAGAAGCATTTAATACCTGAGAAAACTTAAGTCATAGGTTTATGCAAACTTATCAAGGGAGATCTTGTTTTACATCAAGCTCAGGAAATTAGGAAGTGTCAGTATCTGTTTTTATCCTGGTTTATGATCCCAAAGAAAGTTGACATTTCAACATTTCCTGCATGAAACCAGCACTTGAGTCACCACCAAGAATCAGGCTTCAGCTATAGGCAAGACATCAATTTGTTAACGCTGGCCCAGAGGACAGTCAAGAAAACGATCAGAGGGCTGAAGCATCTCTTCCATGAAGAAAGGCTGAGATAGTTAGGGTTGTTCAGCCTGGAGAAGGCTCAGGGGAGACCTTATTGCCAGGTTGGATGGGGCTTTGAGCAATCTGGTCTAGTGTGAGGTGTCCCTGCCCATGGGACGGGGGGTTGGAATTAGATGATCTTTAAGGTCCCTTCCAACCCAAACTATTCTGTGATTCTATGATTCTATTAATAGATGCAAATTCTGTTGCAGTTTTATTGTTATACTTGCCAAGCAAGTTGTTTATATTTTTCACCAATGGTTACTCTCCCACACTCGAAGATATCAATAGCTGCATTTGACTGTTTAAAGGTACTGTTGCAAGGTATATCCTGGAGAAGCACAAAACATAAATTCCAAAGCTTTTGGTTAGAAAACATTGTTAGAGAGAATCATGTTGAAAAAATATTTGCTTCTACTTATCGCAATTCTAAACTTTCATTTTGCATTGTGGTGTAGCTCCACAGCTTAAAAGAGCTGTTGTTTCAAGTAAAGATGTCCCATGCTTTCCCACAGGCATGGTGAGCTGCTCAAACTACATCTCCCATTACAAACCAGCCAGGATAGTCAGAGGGAAAACATTGTGCTACAGTGAGAGATGTAATTTCCCAGAAACATCAGCCAAAAAAAGATATTGTAAAAAAAAATAATTAAAATTGCCTATAAAAATGCATTTTTTTCCCCCAGAAAGTACATTTCTGATGCAAAACACAGGTTTCTAGCCAGCTCTAATCACTTCTAAAACCTCGAGTCCTTTCCTGTCATAATCAAGAAAGCAGTGAATGAAGTATGAAGTTAGCCTCTTCCTATTCCCATATGCACCTGGAAACTGAGTGAGTGACTTGCTATAAATGACGTGGGAGCATGCAGCATGTCTTTCCTAGTACTTCCCCTTGTGCAAAGGACATGAGCAGAAAAATTCCTGACTCCAGATTTGTCCCAACTCATGCAATGAATGACTAGGAGAGTTAGCCAGGCACCAGTGTGGAATAAACTTGACCCTTCAGGTAAACTAGTCATGTACGTCCAGGAAGCCTGGGATTCACTGTCTTGTGTATAAACTGTATTTCTGACTCAGAATACTTCTTTGAACCAATTTTGGAAGCAAGTAATTTAAAGGTTGATCTATATTTAGAGTTGTGCTAACAAAGCAATCCGGCTTTACTGAAATATGACACAAGAAAGCCTCTCGAAGTGAGCTCAAGAAATTGGCTTATTTTACAGCCACACAGAGCTAGAGTCAGTGATTTATAGTAACTTACGGTTCCACAGTCACTGATGGAATTTACTCACAGTGCCACTGCAGAAGGAAGAAAACAATAGAAGAATCCTAAATAAGTAGTATCCAACTAAAAAAAAGAATGTATATGCCTGTTGACCTGAAATGGACATATAATTCTCATTGGTGCAGCTTTTCAATCGAGTAGAAACATGCTAGTCTATTCACGTTCTCACCCCATTGCAGCAATATCCAGTTGCTTTCCAGTAGTGCATTAAGCAACACATCATTTGTTCTCCCTTCCTCTGCCCCAGGGGAAAGCTCTGTAGAATGATTTGCTTTGATAATTTGGGTGCTTTTCTTTAATATATATGTTGCAATGTATTTATGTCATAAAGGCAGGTTAAAGAAATCTTGTTTTCATTTGGATGATGATGTTGTGATAGCTTTAGCTCCTGAGGGAATTCTTTCCATAGTCCTGGACCAGACTTTGAAAGTCTTTAACCTCCTGCACAGGGTACATTAGGGCCAAAGAGTAAATTTTTTTTTTTTGATCTTTGTCTTCTTTTTTCGCCTTGAGCTTTTGCCCATCTTCTAGGTCACTGGTTTTGAAAGTGAGGTCTGTGCACCCAAAGGGTTTGCAAGACAATCCATGCAAGAAAATACATTTTGTACTGTTAATAAATAAAATAATTAAATTTAAAAGGTGATTATTTTATCTTTACCCTTTTTTAATTCATATTTTGTGTGTATGCTTTATAATGTACATATTAGAATAATATTACATGTATATAAATTATAAATTAAAAAATATGCATGTATTGGGGGGGTGTGCTCAAATATTTTTTAGTGATAGGGTTATACTATCAAAACAGCTTGGAGACCACTATTCTAAATAGCAGTTTCCTAACAACACACACTGAGATCCTGAGTTTTGATCAGTATTCATAAGTCAATGCAAAAAACCACAAAAATATCATCAGACATACTTAGAAGAGCCCCTGCTCTTGTGGAGAGCTGCTACAAGCTTGCCATACCGCATGGATTAGCCTGGTACCAGGAATCTCCTGCAGAAACAGAATGTAGCTGCTGTCTAACCAAGAGGTGGAAGGGCTGTACGAATAGGGCATGACAGATCAGCCAACACATGAGTCTCCTGGCCAAGCAGAGATGATTAAACAGTGCTGGCTTCATGAGTTACTGTTTGAGTATCGGCAAGAAACCCAGAATTGCTCCTAAGCTATGGACTGGACACAGACTATGGGTTTGTGCATTTGCACAACAGAAACTGCAGTGGATCATAAATTCATCAGACAAATTTCTGGGAGCACCCCTTCTGTTCTGCTGAGATTTCTGATCCAAGAGCTGATACCATTATGTGCGTCCTTAAAAACTCAGTCACACTGCTGAAATGAGCGTGTTGATCTACTTGGGTGACCAGCGCTAAGTGCTTTGGCATTAGCACTTGGTTTGAAAATGCAGTCTCCCCAGATTAAATCAAAATGTTGCAAGGGTGCCAACTGTAATTTTAAAATCCATTTGCATAGATGTGTCTGCAGGGCTTTTTTTTTTTTTTTGTTTACTCTACTTTAACATGATTAACTCAATTATGATATACGCCTAATTTCTAGGAACACTTGCAAAATACACTGACAGAAAGTCAAGTAGCCACTGTGATTTAAGGTCAGTAGTACTACACCTCCATCCATTCTCTCACACGCAAACCAATTCAATGTTTTCCAGTTTACTTACAACTTCCAGAAAAGCCTGAGTAGTTACACTGAGGTAAACCTGAAGTTTTCCTGACTAAACTAGGATTTTCCAAAGCATTACAGCTCACATTTTAGCAGTATTATACAAACAGGTGGGTTGGTTTTTTTTTTTCCTGGTGAAAATAGACATGCCTTTCTGAAACATCCATTTGGTAACAATGCTCCCCACAGCAACACAAGGCTGTTAAGATTCAGTAGATTTGGACAACAGCCTATCCATACCACAAAGAGGAGGAAGAGGAGGAAAATAGGAGGATGTTGAGCAAGAATACTTCAGTCAGGCACCAGGGGTCCTAATGCTTCTGGTGCATGCTCCAGCTCCATCCCATAGTGAAGGGAACAGCCACCAATGTCTAGGCAACACTTTCCCAGGCCCTACTTAACAAGGTATCCGAGATGACCATGGATATTATTATGATTTGGAATGCAATAGCCATAAGGTCATCGACACTGGATGTTAAGAACCCGTGCAGCACTCTGTGTGGAGAGGAGCATGTTGGCACAGCTGAGGGCTTTGATGGTTTGGGAAAATGTACATTAAGGATGGCATGAAGGCAGTACAAAGGTAGTCGATTGTGGACTCCTCCCATTGCTTGCACTATCCTGCTTCGGGAAAACTAAGACCAGAGCATTAGGTCAGAAAATGTCTGGTAAAGCGGTCAGGGGACTTCAGTAAGGACAAAACTGGGCTAACCGGACATGTTAGGGCCCTGAGCCCCCTCCCACCCTCCCAGGCTCAGGGCCAATTCAGAGATAGTGCAGCTGGTGACCTTGGGGAAAGCTCTTCCCGAAAGAAATGCAGGGAGGC